>JBAJNP010004980.1:0-30867 GCA_036877545.1 Yasuhikotakia modesta | reverse complement strand
AAGGTCAAAGGCCATGAATAAATGCATTATCTTCTTTTTTAACAATTAACTGCACTAAATTACCATCAGTTTACAGCATATGCAAAACTAGGCTAAGGTCAGGCTAGTCTAATAGGCTTCAAATGCAATGCTTTAAAACACAATGAGACATTTCTAGCGCTAATAGGTTTTACGGCATGCAAAACGCTGCAAATAAATCGAAATAGAGACAGATTCCTTTTTAAACAACGAGGTCACTTGTAGTTTGGTTTAATTTACATTTCGGCCCCCAGGCTGTTGAATTAGTTAGCTCTCCCTTTTCTTCTTCTCAGGAACAAAGTGTTGGGCTCATTGTAGCAGGCAGCCATTGAATAATTCTGTTATTAAATCCTTGTTGTTTTGAACACGCTCCCCCCGAGTCTCAACATGCAAAATCTTGTACACGCTGAGAGAAAAACGTTTTGTAAGGCTCTAATATAGTTGCGTGAAACCTTGTTTTGGTTCCTGAGCAAACGTGGCCTTCAACCTATCAGTGAAGCTGTGTGTGTGTTATATAGAGGGCAGTGATTAGGTGACCATATTTTATCTCTGCATGGTCACCCTTTGGCAGAAACTCTTCTCACTCAGCCAAACTCCAGGACAGTATTGATACTGCTGCTTTCTACGTGGCACAATTACATTATGGCCATATTTCTCATTTTTAATCTACTGGGGTTCTGAGTATAACCTTAACGATGGGGTAATTTTTCCGGCATAAAGATCAGTTTGAATGGAGGTCAGTTTGAAGGGAGAAGTCTTCACATATTGCCATTAGACTATTGATTTCCAGCCTCAAGGACAGGAACTCGTTTCAGCAGCTTCTGCGTGTTGAAGGACCTTCTCTGGTGGAACTTTATGGAGCTGTTGGAGCAGCTGAACTTGTGTTATATTGCCCTGCTGAGGGACAAAAGAGAAGAAACGACAAAGTTCGGTACATCTAAATAGTAGTCTGAAGATTCTGTAAAAAAATAAGAAACATACAGTCTGTAAAGTAGTTCTAATTTATGGTGTATTACATTGTTAGCCGTTTAAGTGAAAAATGCAAACTCATTGTCAATAAATAAAACATCTGTTAGATCTGCATCATCTAATGATGTGAATTATTTCTCACATTTATCTGTGACAGCCCTGAAGTTCCTCATCTCCTGAGAGTTTGTAATCATGCTTTTGGCAGATATTTTTACTGAAAGTCACTCGTGTGTTTAAGCTGTACATTGTTATAAATACACATGCATATCTATCTATCTATATATGTATATATATATATATATATATATCTGGGAAGTGACATTGGTGTTGTAAGTAACGTGATCCACCAGCTGAGGTCAAGGAACACTTCATATGGTGAATGTGTGTATAAATATATACATATACATCAGTTGATAGAACATCAGTTGATATTATACATAAAAATATTAAACAGGCACAATTAATTTTGGATGTGGCTTGCATCCAGTGTAAGTTCTTTTAGAGAACACTTATGTGCAGTAGGTTATGCATTATGCAAAAGTTTAAACTTACATAAAATGCAAAACGGCTGCTTGACGCCCGACGCCCACTGGAGCATCAGTCAGAAGGTCATGAGAATGTTACATCATCCCCAGCAGAAGAAGTGACCCGGCTTTACCTCTGCAGTTCTGCCACAGTTCACAAAATGACCTCAGATTCACACCAACAGACTCCTGTGGTGATTTGTGACTCTGTTTAAGTCTGTTAGTCTAAATGCCTGTTAATCCCCACCATTCTTCAACCGATGAAACCAGACCACCACAACATCTCCATTAAACACATTCTACACGTTTCCATTGGGCTGTTTATCATATGTCCATCCCCAATCTAAATCATCTAATAAATGATCTAGACAGAACAATGATTTTGTGTCTATGACGTTCCATCAGCCTTAAACAAACTGTTTTTTGCTGATTCAAACCCACCGCCTTTGTATGTCAGCCCAGGTCTCTGCCCACCACATCACACCACACCACACAGAAACTTGTCAGGTCTCAACTGCCAACTATGGCACTTAAAACTTTAGCCTGTTGTTCTAGTTCTGGGAATTAATGAGAAAATCCTGAATACTTCATGAGTTATATAATGTAAACTAAGAGCAAGTGTGAGAGAAACAGGAGGAAGATGATGAGAAGAACGGAGGAGTGTCTGAAGTGGACACAGTTTGACTCCATGTAGTCAGACTTCACAAATATTTATTGTTTTTCATCCACAGCCCTCAAACTCCAGGAGCTGTAATAATATGATTACAGAAGTAATTTCATAATAAAAATATTACAGTAAATCTTTAAAAGCTGGACTAAGCTTTCTCCTGTCCCCCCAAAATCCACCTGCTCTTCTAAACAAAGTCAACTGTCAGAATAGTCTAATAAAATGTAAAACACAACAAGGCAGGTGGGACAAAGTGGCGCCACCAAAATAATACTTTGAGTGCTCATTTTCCAGCCACCGTCACCCTTGATTTCCAACGATGGTGGAAGTGCATTTAGACAGAACAACTGCATCAAAACGTGTCAGGTAAGATATTTCATAGCCTCTCTTTCCAATCTGCTGGACATTAACACCTCAGATTGCAGCCTTTACTGTTTCCTCATCAGCAAAGATCTGTCAGATCGTACCTTGACAGCATCAGGAACACTATGAACAAATCTGTGAATTACTTGCAATGTTGGTGTTGCTCTGACTCTGTCAGAGTCTAAATTGCCACCTTCTGAAAGCTGGCACTAGACTGTGAAAGGTTGAGGAGAAACCAGATGAAAATTGAATGAGTGCCAGAGGACAGAACAGGTGGTATCTCCGGCCTGGCCATCTTTTCTCCATGTCTTCCTCTATTACCAATAACTCCCTTCTTCCAGAAGTGTCCTGGACCTGTGTCTCCACCTGTCTCCATCTCCACTATAATTTCATTCCTTACTGAACCCTGAGATCAGGAGCCGAGACAAAGAGGTCTGGTTTGATTGGAATGAAACCTTTTACCTTCTTTGCAAGGGCAACAGGATACAAACATCTGCATTATTGATGTGTGTTTAAATCAGGCAAATACTTTAAAACTATAAACCCAATTGCATCTCCAATGTTCTTAATAAACGTTGATAAATTTCTTTGGAAACTTGGATGCCATAGATCAGTCACACTGATTACAGTTACAGTAAGTGTTTGATCTACAGCATGTTCCTACCGGTCTCTGAGAGTAGCTTGATGGACTCAAGAACACGTTCAGTGTAGACCCCAGGTTCATAGTTCTCCATCTCTGCGTTGATAATGTGGACCACGCGCGCAGCTCGACCCCGGATGGCCCCCGCTGTCCTGTCCAGCGTGTCCACATCTCCCTCCTGCAGGGCGATCACACACTTATTCACATCCTCCAGAATGTGGTTCTCTGTGGGAGAAAGAAACACAAGATAAGTGGGTTTAGCATTAATACTGACAACAGCTGGTGTGGATGTATACTGTCATTTTCATAATGTTCCTCAAAAAAACAATTTGTATAAAATGTATGTAAGTGGCCTAAAATGACTGTGTGCACCTCTAATGATCAAATTTTGGCCTTCTGTCATTTTTAATTGTTCAGGGGGGCAGAATCTATAAATGTTGCAAGCCAGACACGAACCACACTCGCTGCCACACATCTGACAATCTTCTAGAAGGTTAATGTAATCTAAGAGACCACAGACTGATGTTTTCAGTGGTGGACCTCATTAAAGCTCATGAGCAGAACCCTGACACGGTTCTTACGGACTGTTATTTGTATTTTGCACTGATAAGATCTTTAAGTAGCTTTGGAAAAATGTTTTGTTTATCCTTCCTTCGCTGTCTGGAAACAGATCAAAAGAGCAATGCCTAAAACTGATCTATTAAGATATGAATAAAGTGGTTGAAGATCAGGAAATGGCTTTGCACAGAGGATTTAAAAATTAAAAATAACATTTTTGTTGTTCAACTGCCAAAAGAACATTGAAAGCATAAGATACTTCAGAAATAGATAAAACGTATTTAGTTTTTGGTATATCTTGTGCTTTATGTCTGCACATTTTTAAGACATGTTTTCCCTGTACTTTGTTTTCTTGTTTATTTTTATTTTTCCCATGTAGAAATATTTGTTTTCTACTTTAAACAGTGGAAAGCAAAAAAGATTGATCATAGCAAAAACAAATTCTGTTTTGTTCTTAGTTTTGCTAAAGAATATTTTTCTAAACTAGAATCCACTAGAACCTGGAAGCCAAGTTGGTGGGTTAAATCCTGATATTACCTGCCCCTTCATTTCATACAGCCTACATACTGTCGACCCATCAGAACTTTTTTAGTTTAGTATGTATTCAGCATTGATTTATTAAAGTAAAGCAGTATTGATAATATTATAATCTCTGCCTTTGTGATAAAACAAGACCTTTAAGTGCCATCTCAAAAAAGTTAATAATGAGGAGACCTGGGTTCTGGAGTAATGAGAGGTGCAAATTGGTGTGTCTTCTGTAAATGAAAGAATTCAATTTCTGCAGTAATTACATGATGGAACACTCAAGTTAAAACGTCACCGTCAGCAGAAAAGGCTGAGGTTTCACTTACACCAGATAAAGTGAGCGCAGCCGGAGCAAGGTGGAAAAAATGATTGGAAAATTGAGTTTTAGCACAATTTAATCAATTACTGTAATAATCACTTCTGCAAAAACAGTAAAACTTTTATCAGTGTGAGGGCTATTACTGAGTCTCAGATTTATGTATTTTTACCTTTTGACATTTATGTATTTTGCAGACACTTTCATCTAAAGTTACTACAGTTTATCCTGATTTTGTCTTTTTGAAAAGTACATTCTGTGCCTTAGACTTGAACCTTGGCCATATTGGTGCCAAGCTTTACCAGTTGAGCTATGGTACAGAGAAGCATTATCAAATCTCTTTGTATCCAACATCTAAGTGTTGCCTTAATAAGAACTCAAAGCACCTGTGTTTCTCCTCAACTTCACACTGAACAATCTCAGTCATCTTAGAAAAATGAGATGATTTGAACCATGGATAAAAACAACACGTGAGGGTTGTTTGAAACTAGAGGGCCATGATTGGTCATGTTCACGTGGAGTTATACGACTATTGATGGTCCAATCCCCAACGTTCTCCAGCTGGTGGTAGGATGGACATTCCATTTCAGAGTAATAGGATCCAGATGATGGAGGCAGCTGCCGCTTCACTGTGTCCATTATGAGGTAAATTATTAAGAGGGGGAACACACACGTCACCATGTCTCTCTGCTGTACTCAGTGTGGAACGTTTCATTGTTCTGACGTCTGAGAGAAGTTGATGGACATCGGCTTTATTGAGAAAAAAGTTATGAAAGCCTTTAAAATGTTATAGATTGCAAAGTGGTGCTTGATTTCCTGTTTCCCACTGTGCGTTACATGCAGAAACTCAAGGGTGGTCTCATATGAACAGAGCTGACCGCAGGTCGCTGGATTTTTCAACATCTCTGGCTTAAAATAAAAAATAAGGGCTGTAAGCGTATGTAATGCACACGGCTTTAATGTGCTGTGTGTGTGTCTCTTTGACAGCTATTAGAATGAATGAATGAAAATAAAACAATGTAGTTTAAATATAACTACATTGTTTTATTTTATATTTCACAATTAGTTCTTACTGTGTAAGCATTAAATACAACAGCTTTGAATATTCAGAAGTTCTTGTATTTGTTGAATATAAGTTGAACAAACTCAGCAGGGGAAGTTTCAGCTGAGTTTTTTTGCTATCAGTAAATTGGCCAAAACAAACATTCTGATTAAATGCGTCTCTTTGCAGCTCATTGGGCAATAAATGGCCGTCGCAGTGTTAACCTCTAAAACAGCCACACGTGACACACACACACATTAAACAATCACAGGTCTCCTCTGCCCACTTTCATTAAAGCTTTAGTGGTTATTGTTTTCTGCCAGTTCAATCGAAATCAGCACAATTTTAAATGCAGATGTGTTAGTTAAGTCGATTTGCAATGAGTTAAATTAAATAGTTAAGCTCATCCTTTGTAAAGACCACATTAGGTGAACTTGATTACACAGGATTTTGAGAGTTAGTTAATTACTTTAGTAACAAGTGGAGGTTTAACTTAATTTTCAACAACTATGTTACATTTCACTCTACATCAGAATGCCAGATTGTCTGTAGATCATGATCTCATTCACTTAATGTGGTCTTACAGGTGATGTCATCTGCTACAGGTGATGTCATCTTCTACAGGTGATGTCATCTACAGAAAACAGCAATACTGCACCTGAAACAGACAGGAAGTCATCGACGGAAGTGATGTCATCTACAGCCTCGGTCAGGATGCGCACTTGCTTTTCCCACTGGTCCTTAAAAACATCCATGTTGTCCTGGGCAACCTTGCTTTGAGGGCGAGCGGCCAGTGTTAGGGCAGCATTGATTACCTGTAACAGCCGTATGATTTTCATTAACCTTACGCTTAAGAAAGATATCAGGAAAGATTTATATGTGACACCATATTGCTAAGATGGAGAAACATTTTTTTAAACAACTTTTTTGGTAGTGGGTTGAATTGTGTTACTTGAATTGTGTTACTTGAATTGTGTTTTTGAATCGTGCTTTAATTGTGTTACTTGAATCCTAATATCTAACATTCTCTCACAGTCCCTGTTCCATTAGCCAGTACAGTGGCTTCACACTAGACAATCAAATCTCTATAGCCTATTAGAGTCAGTCAGGATGAAAAGCGTGACTTTTACAAATATTTTCTCATTTTTAAACACGTATATTTATCTTGTATTTTTTTATTGCAGCTGACATCATCAAACTCTTTTTAGCCCCGCCCATTTTTCCTCATCATAAGGGGCAACATTTCTTGATCCAATTAGTTCTTAAATCAATTTTCATATTTTCTTCCCGGTTAAATGTCTGTTTTCATTCTGAGATTTCACATCATGAAAGCAAAACATGTTGCGGATGCCGTTTCATGTTGACAGGTGAAGAATCTACTGCGAGTAAACATTCAGAGGTTGAAATCTGAACATCAACAGAAATCTAAAGCGTCACACTCCTGCTCGAGGCGAATACAAAATGTTTGCGCTCCGAGCAGAGGTTTGCTTTCGCTAGCGTCGTATAAGCAGTTCAGAAGCGCTGTAAGAGTCACTAGAAAAGCCTGTGAATGGATGGCAAAGGTTTTTACCTGAGGACACAGACTATCGATCTGTGTGGCAGCCATGCGCACTAACTTCACACCCTCCTCGTTGTTGGAGATGGAACAGGCGAGATTAGCCACCTAAAAACAGAGCAGTGTTAGAGCATCTTGGTCATTTGCACAAAGAGGGTAAACAACACAGAGTAACCTGTGCTCACAGCGTCTGTCAATCATGCATTATAGACCAGCGATTGGACACGACCAAATGAAGCACACAGTCATGTTCATGGCTATCAGTGCTGTGAGCAATGGATAAGGATTTAATGCTTGGATTGAGAAAGCAATGCTGGAGCAAAATATGTACAGAGGGTTAGGACTCATTCAAGTGTTAGATTGGTATTTGTCATTTTTTGGCGTGAAGAACATGATTTGTGGGCCACTAGTCACCCAACTGTTCCGCCCTGATCTCTCGCCTCACTGTTTTAAAAATAGAGGCTATTTGAATAATTGACATCAAACACACTGTCATTTGAATTCTTGCTGGTAATTTCTTGGAGATGTTAGAAGCTTCTGTTTTCGTTTCTCCTCTGGACTGATGGAAGGGCGGCGGTTCGTTCATGCACACCACAGCGTAACTCGTATTGCGAGCACAATTATCCCAAAAATGTCAGTGGACACGCGGAGGGCGGCACTTATTACAGTTTGCTGAGTTTCTGTTGTTCGTTTATGAGATAATGGTCTGATTGTCCCACCATACAGAGCAGAACAGCAAAGGTGCTTGAGTATCCTTAATGAAGTTCATGTGCAAATCATTATGTGAGTTCACAGAAATGTGAAGAAAATAAATAAATACATAAAAACTAGAGAAAAAATATAATTAAATTAGCAGATGGCCTCTCTACGCAAAATGACTCCGTGTCTAATTTACGTCTGCCCATAGCCCTCAGGTTACCCATAATGCAGTGCGTCTGGCAGCGCCTGATTGGTTGGTACACATGAATGCGTTTACGATGAGGAAGGTCTCTCTCCCATGTACCTGCTTGTTTCCATCAACAGAAAAGCATCAGTACTAGAAGGACTGGTCAGATGAAATCCTTAAAACCTGGCTGATGTCTCCTCCTCTCTTGCCAAACACATATACAAAACATCACATCTGACAGAAAAAGCCAGAATATTGCTCTGAAAGTTTATAATTCGGTGACATATCAGATGTAAGGAGCTAATAGGCGTGTCAATCCACTTTTGAGAACAATCCAGATTTGGTGTTACAAGCATCTTTTGCCCTGGTGGGTTTAAATCAGATTACACCGCAGTCTTGACTAAAGCTTTTGACGGCACTAAAGTGACACATGCCTGCTGGCAAGTGCAATACGAGCAAAGCCATTTTAGTAGCTTCCCTTCCTGTGTGTTTTAAAGGTAAATCGAGGCAAATCAAATCTGTGTTAGAAGATTCTTGCTGAGGGCCATTTTCTGCTGTTTATCCCTGACAGCTTTGAATGCTTTGATGGATTGCTCTTGCATATAAGCGCATCCATGCACGTGTGCGTTTAGCTGTGCTAGTAAAACAAACTAAAGTTCTGGAGAGATGTATGTGATAGACAGAGACAATGACTTTAGTTTAGTGTAAAGCTGTGTGTGTGTGTGTGTGTGTGTGTGTGTGTGTGTGTGTGTGTGTGTGTTTGGTCGATTCACCATTCTAAATTGACCCACAAATATCTGTACAGTGACAAAAATGTATTTACTTACAACAAGACAATATATCATACTGTAGTAAACAAGATGTGATGATTGACAACAACAAACATTGTAGTCACTCAGACGTGGCATTTTATTAACAAAATGTTAACAGAATGTCACATTTCCTGATATTGTTGTCATCACCATTTTTATCATTACATAATTTTACAGAACAATACAATTTTACAGAAATAAAAGTGACAATGTAAAAATCAGAAATAAAATTTGTACATAACAGTCTGAGCGCAGCTTAATTTAAGAGTTGTACATAATTATGTTTGTAATTATTACTAACACATTTTATTTTTTGAGACACTAGCCCATTTCACACAGTAACTGTGTGTGTTTGCATAAGCACTGGTGTTCAGATCATTCACACATCAGTACCAGTACAATGGACCGGATGAGGCTTTACACCAGTCTGGCTGTGTGTTTGCAGGAATATAATATCCTGTCATGTTCTTTGGTGGAGCTGTTAGTTGCTGTGGTCCTCAGCAGCCCTTCTTGGTGTGAACACACCAGCAGCAGCCGCTGGGCAGCGGCCAGAACTGTCTGATGCGTCCGCACTCAATTCTCAAATCTGGATTGCAGCCAAGACACTGTGTCCGGCCAAAAACACAAATTGCAATTATCTAAAGAACTGCTTCTCTTCTGAGGGTTCTTTTGTATTTTCTCTGAGAGCAGAACCGCGTCAGATAGCCGTGGATGTCAAAATAATATTCATGAGTTTCATGCTGAGCAGAACCAAGCGTGTTCTTGCATGTTAGCATGTTTTAGAGAAATGGAGAGAGACCGCAGCTCTGTTGTCTGTCTGACCCAACATCATGTGTTTCTGTTAAGACCTTTATAAAGGAACTATTGATTTCTGAGCTTTTCATTTGCAGGTTCAATACAGAGAACAACAGCACACATCTTCTGATCGTACCCTTGAAAGGTTCTCAAACAGATGGAATAAAATGAAGTACACTTGCTATATATTGTAACACTGTCATCAGTAATGAGATCTGAGCGTGCAACTAACACTTACTATAATCAACTACGTAGTATTCTCCTATTAAATAGAAAGCATCTCTGCAGTGAGCTACAGTGTTTATCTTGTTATGCAACAATGGAATATTATTATTTTCTCTGTACATAAGGTCCCAATTCGTGAGCAGCATTTCATGTATCCTCTGAAAAAGCCAATCCCACAATGCAATGGGCCACACAGGCAGTACAGCTCATGGGCACAACAGCAGAGGGGGTTAAAAGAAGGTGTTAACCTGACTGCTCTCACTGATCCCCACACCGCTCCCCCGTCAGACTGTAAATAAATCAGTCTGTCAGCATGTCTGAAGCAGAACGACCCAATGGGGCGGGGGTACAAACACGGGTCGCTAAGCTTGACCATGCAAGAGCAGCAACAAACATCAACAGCACAACCCCAGATGTTTGAGCCCTGATGACCCCTGACATGTCCACAGAGAGCTGATAAAGTTTTATATTGATCTACATGCAAAACAGGAAGGAAGATTAAAGCCCTATTGTATGTTTGCATGTTACAAATCTGTACACACACACACACGCACACACTTACAAACACAGCACTAGCACAGCACAACTCATCTGACATACAGCAGAAGTTAATAAACTTCTCCTGCTCTTTTACACCTCAGCTCAATGTACAGACGTTATAGAGTCGAGCTAGTGGTCCTGTCACAGCTGTAGAAGACCAGACACCTCAAAAGACCTTTATTATTACAGCCCCTGGGCAAGAAAATATGCTACGCTAAGCTACTCCAGCTAGCAGGCTCCACTGGGTCCCGGGTCCACGGTCTGGAGCACATCACCCAAGAGGACCTTCTGCCCAGGAGAACGTCTTTCTGGTTCTCCTCCAATTCTTTTCTTCTTCCACCCATCTTCCTGTCAAGCTCTCCTTTAGAGAACCTGCAAAAATCCCCATTAAAGCCAAAAAGCTCCAAAGCGACCCAGTGAAATGTGAATTGTCACCAAAGTTGTGCTACGAGGCCGAATCTGATCTATGGGGTTGTCATAAATAGACATCATGGGGAGATAATGAGATCTGGCATGAAGGTCAAAATGAAAAACTATCCCAGCTAAGGCGGCCCCTCAGCCTTGCTGAAAATGAACGTTTCATTGTATGCATGGACAAATTTCTGCACAGTATAAGTTAATGGGCTCTGAGGAGACATTTAAGGCTAGTCGTGAGCTAAAACGAGATTAATGGAAAAAAGCCATTAATAGTCTATCGCTTACCTTGATATTTCTCCAAAAAAACAACATTATATAAAACTCCTGCTCTTAAAAACCCTTTCTGGTGTACTTCAGGTAACATTACTAGAAATATCACATCTGTTATTGTCATTATTGTGATTGCGGTTGTTATTTTTGGTATCATCCTCATCATTTTGAGTGCTCGTCTGACCCTACATCACCACAATTAATAACATCCTCTAAAATGACTTTCATTTTCTGCTGATGTGATGTGGGCTCTAAGTTAAAGGTAACCAATGAGAAAACAGCTATTTAGGCAGTGCTATAAAACTGCAAGTCTTCACAATCCAAACAATTTCCAGTGGATATAATTAAAAACATTTTACCCTGAAAAACATTATAAAAGCAAAGAGCTGGCAAACTTAAACTCTCTTTTTTCTTTCACTTTTAGGATACTGAAAAAAAGGTCTTGCTTTGGAAAACTTGCTCTTTAACACAATTACATGTAGCACATTTTCACTCAATTATGTTTCAGATACTTTCACTTTTAATTGAATTAACCGTTGACACATTACCTGTTATAATGTTGTGTTATAATCTGTACCATTTTCACTCCTGTTTCACTCTTAACGTGTTGGGAAAAAGAAATCAAATTTCAAAGACATTTTCACCTCTCTTCCCTTTAAAGGGTTAAACAAACTTACAGTAGCTTGTTCCCTCAGCACTGCTGATGTTAGCAAGAAAAGCGAAGACAGAAAAAACGACAGAACCAAAAACAGCAGTTATGTGATAAGCGTCACCAATGTAAACTCTCTGGCCCAGCAACAGCTATCACAATACACTTCAACCACCTAGAGGAACACTGAGGCACACACATCATCTGGGCTGTGTCTCATTCGTCTCCAGAGCCTGTAATTTTAATCATGCGAGTCACTTGCTTAAGAAGTCAGCGAGCGTCCGCACCACTTTGCTGGACTAAGTCACTGAGCCAAAGAGCTTATTGCCTGGGAAACCTGCAGTTTGGAGTGTGGCATAATTAAGTGTCTTACAATCATCCAGTTGATAAACAAAAGCCTCAACTGAAGCAAATAAAGATGAAGCCACCAAATGAAAAGAGAAAGGCTGTTCAAAGCCTGTTGATTACTTTCCTTCTTATTACGACCGCCGCTGCCGCTGTCGGCTAAAGCTTTAATGATGCGAATGTCATTTGCTACTTCCACGATTAAGAGGCGCTTGAGGTATTTTGAGACAGGTAAGACCAGCCGCCGGTCTGCAGCAAATACATAAAACAAGTTTTCAGCAATCAACCATTATGGTTACAAAAATATGTGCCTGACCTCACAACATTTGGGAAATATATTTTAGGTTTTGTTTATATTTAATGCAAACAACAGTTTATATGTATTTACACAGAGTCTGTCAGGTAATCGAATGACTTTTAAGACGACTCAAAACCTGCACCAGCTTGTTTATCCATAAACAGTTATCCATAAGCATTGTAAATAAACAAACAAATAAATGATAAAAAACTGGTCTGATCACAGTATTTATTAAATTCATATGTGCCACAAAACAAGTCAAGATAACCTTAAAATGATCCAAATTCCCTTAAAATCTCTAGATAACCCAAACATTGTTTCAACGTTTAAATGAACCATGTTTCAACGAGAGGATCCACAGCCGTGAAATTTAATTTAGCTGCAATGCTGTGTGATTTTTAGCTTTATTAATGAGAATAACAACTGACAACCGGCCACCAGCAATATGAAGTCAAGGCCCAGAGCGCCGCTCAGATTGGCACATAAACCCTAATAAACTCAAAATTATTTTGTTAAATTCTAAATCTGATTTATTTGCTGTGGGCAGGGAGAGCTTCTGTCTGGGTACGAGCAGTTACGGCAGAGATGGGTGCCTGGAGAGTCATTTCCAGCGTATAAAACTTTACTGACTTCAGTGCGGGACATGAGAAGGTAATTGAAAGCAATATAAACAATCCATAAAGCTGAGTGGACATGCTTGACTTTGTACAAGTGGAGAGGCAAGGGGAAGGGTGGTGACTTTAATCACCGGGGGCAACGGCGGACGCGCCATCCAATCAGATGACATCCTGTGGAACGTTGATGTTTTCAGGGCTGGAGAACTGAACAGGACAGATGCCCAAGAGGGTGATGGAGAGCCTTACAACAGGTGGTTCATTGCCACCCAGCTGTGGTTGAGCTCAGCTTTTCTGCTGGCAGAAAATGTCCTACCAAGGTCCTCCCTAAATCATCACCCAACAGATCGGTGCCACTTCCTGTTCTGCTTCACACCAGAGGTCATCTCTTACAGACCCGAGTGCCTACACAAAACGTTTGTAATTGACTGATGCAACTCACATACTCCCTGGTTTCTGACGTGTCTTTAAATCTGAAGAGAAAACAGGCCTTCAACATAAAAAGATTGAGAAACATGGAAGGAACTGTGTGCATTCCCAATTTCCAAAAAGTTAAAGCAGGCAGCTTTCAGTGAGCTATCGATCTCCTCTCTCGAGGATGCAAGCCAAGCAGTTGTGCTTGGCAGCGAAGCCCAATTATGAAAATGGAGCCAAGCATGTTCTTTGTAATTTCTTCTGTATATTTAAGAATACTCTAGGGCCACGTTTAAATCCGTTTGGAGATAAACAATGCATTTAAGTGTTCAAACAGAACGCTCGCTGACTGCAAATGGATGGAGGAGGTGGGAGAGCAGTAGATGGAGATGGTCTCTACTGATAGACAGCGTCTGACCCGGGCAGGTGAAAGTTCTCGCTGGAGGGTTTGAGAGATAAGAGTGGTGGAGCAGAAAGGTCTGCTGTGCATTTTCTCCTCAGGTAAACTGGGACAGTTGCAGGTTTGGAGAGATTCCCATTTCTACCTGAGAGAATCCAGCAAAGACGGAGATGCTGCCAGTCAACTGCTGGCTGTGTCTCAACAGCTCTGTGTGTGCGCAAGTGTGTGTGTGTGAGTGTGTGTTGCTGGTGTGAAGAAAGGCAATTACTGATCTCACCTGCAGCGAGATTGAGAAGCTCATGTTATTCACACACTGTTCCACCATCTCCAGGAAAGTACTGACTCACTTCACCACAGCGTTCTGTGTTCCAGCACTAATGTTCATGGGTTGAACCGAAATGATTAATCTCTCATTATTAACAGCTTTCATTAACAGCCAATAGGGGACGCCATGGCAACTCTATACTCACATTTGCTGGTTTCTCTTTGTGGTTATTAAAGACCAAATACTGCAAAAAACCATACACACACACACACACACACACCCCTCAGCATGTGCTGTTGTGGTTTAAGAGTTCAGAAGCTCAAGATAAAATACCAAGGAATTTAGAAAATAATATTTGCATTTCATTTCAAAAGGACCTTTAAAGGGAGTGCGTGTGTGTTAGAGACAAATTCAACAGACTGTGTCCATGTTCAGATCTGATTCAGATCACACTACATAAGCTAATTAAATAGCAAGATCTTGTGTCAGTCACAGTTCACTTACTCACTTATTATTTTTAATCAAATGTTTATTGGATATTTTTATTAACAGCAAAAGTCCTGCTGGACTGTAGCATGTATATGTTAACATACACGTATGCAACAGGTGGTTGCCATGACAAGAACTTTGTGTCACTGGTTTTTTACATGCAGCTTATGTAGTTATGGTACCAAAACATGAAAAATAAAAGACAAGGTGTTCTAATCAGCTAAATATCTATTATCTCAATCGTTCAGAAATAACAATGAGATATTATCTATCCATCCATCCATCCATCCATCCATCTACACTCTGACCTCCTATCGCAATCTTCCTGTACATATTGACACAGAGAGGACATCCATAAGTTTGGACTAACATCTCTCACAGGTGATAACTGATAAACCTGCCGAGACCACCACAGCCAACCTGCTGCCACTCCTTTGTGTCTCCATTGTTGAGGTCTTCTGATATACAGCTGAATGCCAGCCACACCACACATTGTTCCTTAGTTTGATAAATGAACATGTACGATCATTTGTTCCAGGGAAGCGGTTACAACATTTTCCCAAAGCTTTCTGGCAAGCGAATTTCTAACACAACCGGCTCCAGTGAGTTTGCAGTTTTGATTTGAGATCTACATCAAGAACTTAATCAGCATTGTGTGAAACGCCAGCTGCTGATGTGGGAAATACAGCATGCTAACAATTAGTGGATTCTTATTTGTGTTTTCTTGTGGATGTTTTGAAAGGTGTTGGCAAATGGGGGCACGGTTCAGATCGTAAGGGCAGGTTAGTAAGCAGCACATTAAGTCAACGTGTTTTAAATCACAGCAGATTGTCCAGATTGTGTTCGGAAATCACTAATGCAAACGTCAACGGATGTACATTACTTCACACGTTGTCCATTAGGAGGTGGTGTGAACAAGGGGGTGGGTGTAAGCAAAAGAAAGGGCAGAGAGAGAGAGAGAAAGAGAGATCTACACGTCACCATGGATCTGAATGTTCCTAAGAGCATAATAGTGTTCCTAATAATGTCATTAATGATCACGTTCTGATATTCATGTGAGCACGACTGTGTCTGACTGTTACACAGGTGCTTCAGTCAGAGAGTCACAGCCGTTCATCAACACCTTGCAGTGGCTTCTGATTGGTCTATCAGGTCTATACATTTACTACAGACTGCAACGTAAAAGATGCTAGTGCTAAATTTATGTGTGCGTCCAATTAAATCTCACTGTGGACTTGCTGGACATCTTGAAAAAGATGGAGACTTCAGAGCAGGGTCTGTCTGTCAGTAAGTATAAATATAAGTGAAGAAAAATGTGAAAGATTTGCGAAAGAAAATTACAATTTAAAATCTAAATGGCTCGTACAAACCTTGATGATGCTGGTCAAACAACTTTAATGTCTGTCTGGTCTTTATACAAACTGGGATGCCTTCAGAAGGCTTTAAATAGACCACACAAGCCGCATGGAGCACTTTTATAATACTTTTATGGTGCTTTTATGTCTTTTTTGAAGCTTGAAAGCCTCAGTTCCCACTTATCGTAATTGCATGGGAAAAAACAACCAGTACAAAACTTCAAAACTTGTGTTTGTGTTTCAGGACAGAAAGAAAACCCACCGGCTGGAATGACATGAGGGTGAGAAAATAATGACACATGGTTCCTTTTTGGTTCAACTTTTCCTTTAAGGTAGGATCTGGAACCAAAATTGCACAAATAATGAATGTTTTAGGTTTTCCAGATGCTCCCTGTCTGCTATTGGTCAGTAAATTGACAGTAACGGCTCAAACATTCGCCATCGCTTGAGTCAGGCTGCTCAGGATATTTAAACATACACATGCAATGATTTAACACACAACACAGCAGTTGTGTTTACATTTTCTGAGGTTATTTTAACACATACTAAAATACTTCAGCTTTAGGAATTTACCTGTTGCTGTCCAATTTGTTTTTGTCACCCCCTTAAAATGCGCTGTCATTCAAACCAATGAATGAGGTAACTTTCTCCCTAAAACTTTCTCACTAAAACAAAATTTAGCCTTTCACAACTATTATCAACTGAAATTTGTGCCTGTAACTGTCATGTCTAACAGTGTAAATGTATTTAGAAAACATCAGCAAACAGCATGAAATCACACCATAAGTGTGTGTCCTGTGTGCATACATTTAATTTCTGCTTATTTTAATAGGCAAAGCTCTAAAGAAAACAAACTTTATGGAATTTAACATGTTCTATGTGATGAAATGAAAACCACAGGCCTTTGAACTTTAATAGCTCATAATGGTGTTGTCTTTCAGTAAGACACATTCTCCATCATTTTGATGAATACAAGCGAATACAGGCGCACACTGCAATTAAAAGTGCATCACCATATAGTGTCATAATGTCGCATGTTTATGTGTTGGGGCGGCGCTGCGGTGGAGAGATGCATGCAAGAGAAACAGGAACAAAACCATCTGCTTTTCTCAGCTGTTCTGTGCAAGAAACTACAGAATAACTACAGCAACTGATCCAACGAAACCATCAGGATTCCAGCAACACAAATCCAATATATTACAGTCAAAACTACACCAGGAGACAAACCAAACAAGCTAAATGGACCTCATGTGACTAATTTCCTCATGGCTGTGTCCTGTAAAGACTAACACACTCTGGGACACGTTAGGTTGTATAATTACTGCCATAAGAAAGTTAACAGGGTTAAGAGTGAAACTACAACATGCTTCTGTGAAAGATTATTTATTGCTGCTATTTCTGCAAAAACAAAATTAAACCCATTGAATTGGTCTGAACTGAACCATGGTAACGGCTGACATTTAAAATGCCATTATGACTCTTTTCCTGGCTTATTTTTTAATAGATTAAATAGTTCATTATTAAAAATCAGGGTTGACTTCTTAATAATACATTATATTAACAAAAACAGCTAAATTAACTTTTATTTCCCAGATATTGTATAAAATGTTTGAAAATTGTTGCGTGTCTATAAACTTTTGACTGTTAAGTAGGTTGTCCTGTTATTGTTATTATTTTATTATTAAACAAGGCATATGATGTAAACAAATAATCATAATAAGCAAGTATAAATAACTTTGGAAAACTTGGCTAGATTCCAAAGCCATGAACCTCAAATGGTGCAATGGTGCATATATGCAACCTATATGATTTATATACTGTATGTAACATGTGAGAAGTTGTTGAGTCTTTACATGTAGGAAGTGAAAAAAGTAGCTGAAATATCCATCAACAGCACCAGAAAAAAAACGCTGGTGTGGGTAATTGGCAGCAATGTGGATGGTGTTAGGATTATTCTCCATGGAAACGCTTCTTTTTCCATCTCTGCTTCTCTTTCCATCTCTGCTTCTCTTTCTCATGGCAAGGTTTGACCATTTACAAATGAGCTTTTTTTATTTTGCTGCATTTATTTGCGCTTCATTTTATCAGCAGTGTGACACCAACTGTGGAGTGTGTGAGGAAGTGACATGCATAAGAAAGAAAAGATTTAAAATCGCAGAGAGAGAAAGAGAGGCCACAAACTCTTAAAAGCACCCATCAAGGGACAATGAATATCCCAGGAGAATACTTCAGAAAATGGCAAGGACGTCGTCTAATAAGCAGCCAATAATCAACAGGGACTCATGCGGCCCCTTCCCTCTCCGGCGGTCACAGACATCGCGGCCGAGACTGAAAACGCCACTGTTGAAACAATGTCACATGATGAGTCTGCCACCATCAGCGAGAGGTTTACATTGATCCCGTCTTATTAACATAAGCTGCTTATGTTTCCCCACAGAGAACCAGTGTAAGAGTGACATGTATCTAAACTCTCACAATAAGCCTCATTCTCGGGCTGTTCTCGGGCTCGAGCGGCACATGAGGGCTGTTTGTGTGACACGAAACATACAGCTGCACACAGGGCTGAGTTACTGTCCACCTACAAACTAATTTAACCAGTTAAAGGGTGACTAGTTTTGTAATTCTTACTTTTTACCACAAGGCAAGATTCTGTGGAAAAAATGTGAAAAAATAGCTATAAAGTTTTATGTTCTGTTACTAAATTTGTATAATTTGTTTATTGAATCAAGCGCTAAACAACTTTGACAACATGCATAAACAGTCATTTATAAGCATCTTCATCACATCTCACTACTATAATGTGAGCATATAAACAATCAATTGACTAGTTGTAGTTTATGAAGTCACACACAGACCCCATCTGCGCTGCTCTGAGAGACACTTACAGTGATGTATGCAGTACTATTGCTCTAAAAGGCCATTGGCTGGTCAGATAAATAGCACTTATCAAAAAGGGCATCCAGGTTAAACTCTGTCTGTCGTGATCAGTTCTGAAGTCGAGAAATGCCAGGTCCAACTATACAGTCGCTTTATTCTGGCAGTTCTGTGCTAACGGGAGACAGAGTGACACGCTTGCGCACGATTGGTTGCACTCAAAAGCTTTCAGTTAACATTGTGACATACGTGTCAGTCTGCTATCTGTCTGTGAGCCGCTGCCAGCGACTATGAATACAAAAATTGTCGGTGCGGCTCTGAGTGAGTGTGCGTACAGTACGTGCGCGTGAGGCAGACAAAAGCGTCCTTGAGGGTTGAAACTTGAGGATTAAACCAAAACAAACACCGTAATTGATGTAGTTTGAGGAGCAGAGGGGTCTAATGTATGATTTTCCTCCAGAGTCGAACAATGAGGAAGATGACAATGCTACCTAGCAACAGGCGTAGCGATGAGAGCTTGTATAAAGGATGTCTCAGCGAGGGGGGAAAGTGCATGTGTTACAAGCGTGAAAGAAGAAGAAAAGAAAGAAAAGGAATCGGCAGGGTGCGAATTACAGAAGGACCTTTAGGGCTGCACAACACTGTCATCAGAAGATTTAAAACAAGGATTGATTTGGACTCAATTGCATTTGGAGTGTTTTGGTATTTAAACAACAACTACCCCCCAATGATAATTCTGACAGGAAGTGCATCAGCGCACCGTTGCTATAGCTACAAACATAAATGCTATGCAGGGGCGCTCTGACGTTTTCATTCACTGCACGTTTACTTTTATTCAAAGATTTTTTTAACTGAGATATCAGATATGTAGCTTATACTGGGTAACACATGCATAATGTTCCACAATTTTAAAGTTTCTTATGCTTTGTGCTATTATCCACTTTATCCACTTAATTTGTAGACTTTAATTCAGTCAGAATGATAATGTCCATCTACAACACTTTATCCTAAACAAACATGCCTTTCTAATGTTCATTTTTGTAACACATCAAAACCTTTTAACCTCTTTTCATGTAGAACTACATTCTAACAGTCTATCATTGCATCGCTTTTTTATTTTTTAAATACATGTGGGTGTTAGAAGTGTTCTCAACAACAGAATGAGGCTACAGCAACAATAACGCCTTTCTGGACAACAGGAAGTAAATAGCCTGCCTGGAAAAGACTGTTTTTATAACAAAAACACACCTTTCATCCTGAGGTTTAGAGGAAGGGTCAGGTCACATATGGGCTGTGAAGACTGTAGTGAATCAAAACCAAGCTAGTAATCTGTCATTCCTCACATGTTTAAGAACATCGTCTGCAGGACGTGACGCAAGAGCGAATAAATAACACTGATCTTGACCCAGGTAAACAATCCTAACATCCTAACCAAGATTGAACGACACTTAAGAGCTGTATGGATCACTCCACAAACAATTATTATCATCACCTAAAATTACCACTAAATATTCATTTATTCAGGAAGCAAAACATCTCACAATAACAAGGTTGTTAGGTTTAAAAAAAAAAGTTAAAATGCGCAAGCTTAATTATCACGCTTAATCCTTAAATTACAAATTTATAAATACTAAAATGATTTTTTAGGTCATTTGTGACCTAATGCACTGACATACATCTCAAAGTCATACATGTTAAACATCCATCAGTGTCCCATCAACAACCAGTTGCTAATCTCAACGTAATCTCTTTTATTTACTTATTATTATTATTATTGTGGCTCTAAGCTTAGTTGCACCAACGCATGCAGCCCTGTGACAGCATGCGGTATCACAGTACATCATCTTATCCTGCTGAGCCAGAGAGGACAGCAGCTACTGCACAATAAAATGCGCCGGTGTATATAAGTGCATTTCATTTCTCACAGAAATGTTTGCTAATGTCTGTTTATTCGCCACCACAGTGGACCAATCAAAGAAGGGGATTCACTGACATAAAGCCTGATGAACTGGTAGATAGATACTCTGTCTGAGAGAGAGAGACAGAGAGAGAGAGAGAAAAAGAGAGAGAGAGGGAGAGAGCATTTTAAGGGCCACAAAATGAGGTCCTCCATCATCTTTTCCAGTGACAGTCAGCCCACATACAACACACAGCAGACGCAGAAACAGTCCGTCTCTCCTCCCTAAACATTTAATATCTCCCCATCTTCTCCAGATACAAACCAGTTCAGATGCGACCACTTCACTGAGCATCACTTCAGCTCCTCCAAACACCTCCAGCCATGTGTCAACATCATTACATTTATACGTTATATCACGTCAACTGTTATAAAACTGTGATTCTCAGTTGCTTGGTGGATGATACCTCAGAGAGTGTTTCATTCGTAACTATTTCCAAAGAGGAAGATGGCGTCTAATATGTCAAAATCTGGTCAGAGTTTAATAGCCATGTGGTCCAATCTTCAGACTTCAAAATAACGTTCTTAACTAAGATGCACAAATTCCAGAGCCGTAAAAGTGTTTTCAAACCAATTCACACTCCAAAAGAATTTTAAAGTGAACTACACCCTGTTAAAGAAAATCCAGATCAAAACCATTTTGGAGGTGGTTTGATTACAGTTTAGGTCTCTGGTGAGATTCGCTTATGGGCTTGTGAATGCAAAACGAACCAGATTCACTGTTTCACATTCACATGCATATCAAATACTTCCTGGTGTTACGTGTTACTATAGAAAGAAACGGTTGATGTACGAGGACCCAGAGGAGACAGATGCTTTTTTTCTAGTTTTATAGAGATGACAGAATGAGGGGATTTTAAAACTAATGTCAAACACGAACAAAAACTGAAAGGTCTTCAGATTTACGTAAAAACGAGGGCCCATGGGTGTTAGTGACGCACAATTCAATGCCAGCTAAAGAAAAAGTGAAAAATGGACGTGAAAAACTCAATTTCAGCTACTGCTGGTTTAAAAAAAAAACTTGAAAAAAAAACCTTGAAAGTGGACATCAGAGGGAAAGCAATGAATGTGTGAAACATAACGTCTGAGCCAAACATTTACATATTTCTCTTACTGACAAAACGTATCGAATCAAAATCAGTACAAAATCATAATGTAAAACATTCTATACACATTATATACATAATGTAAAACATTATACACACTGCTTAATATCCCCAGTGATGTATCTGTGTGTTGTTTCATTATTGATGTCTGTCTGGTTTGGTTATGCATTATTATCTAAATAATCTAAGTTAATTACAGCTTGTACGTATTTACATTGTGCTTGGAAAAATAATCAACAGCTCCTTCCTTTAAACATTTAAACGTTTCAGAATATCCTACAGTTTCTGGGTCTTATGAGTAAATTTAGATCCTGTCTGAATTTACTGAAATCATAAGAAATGGCCACCAAGTGTTAATATGTGGCTGTACTGTTTTATTTGTGATTCTGATTGGTCAGTTTGTATAATGACACAATATATCTCTTGGTAATATGATATTGTTATAATTGGTAATATATCTGTGCAGCAATCCACAGTCTTATTCAGCTTTCATAAAAACACGTTCAACTTAGATCAATATTTCATATCAACATCAATATTTCATTCTTCGGGTCACATCAGGGTCATGCATCATCGCATCGGGTTTATTGTGCAATTACGCCTGACTGTACTTCATCCTTAACTAAAAATTGGCCAGAAAAATGTCTTTCAATCACTGTTGGTGCTGATGTTGCTATAGAAAGCAATGATAGCAACATGTAACGTCCGCAACACAAGCATCGTGAAATTACAGCAGTGAAAATGTATTGCGACTGAACCGAAGCAATAAAAAAAGCACATGAAGAAATGATATCATGAAAAATTCAAAAGACTGGGTCGCATTGAACAAACTATTAGATTTATTATGATAATTTTCTGTATTGTTGTCTGAATTAAGGTGCACTGAGACCTACATTTGTTGATGCCTGCATTAAGACAATGTGACAGTGTGTGTGTGTGTGTGTGTGTGTGACAGAGAGAGAGAGAGAGAGAGAGAGGGTATAAAACAATGAACGGAAAGCAGCATGAAGCAGAAATACAGTAATTTACTCGCACCAGAACAGTGATAATATTTTCTCTACAGGCGTAACCTCTAATAAACGACACAACGCATTTAATAAATCTGATCACAGACTCGCTGCCTTATATGCATTTACCTAATTAATCAGAGACGCCTGTGTCATAGCAAACTTACTTTACTCTGTATTTCACCGTGGTAAAAAATGCACTTTAATTAGGAGAGATGATCTAGTTTTTCTGAATGAGAATTGATGGATATTCCCTGTAAAACTCTTCCTCATTCTGTCCCGTCGCCTCTCTGAATCCAACAGGCCCTTCTATAAAACCAGCAAATGAGCCTGTGTTTGATTAATGGGCTTAATTTTCGGAGGATTTGACTCTGCTACGACGGTCCACTTCACCTCTAAAGCTTTCTGATGATTAGATTTAGACAGTGTCAAAAAGTCAAACAGCTTAAAAGACGAGACGAGGAGGAGAGCTTATCGCGACTGCTGTCTCCTAACACTCGCTAACCCTTCAGCGCAAGTTTTCTGTGTTTTACGCGTTTCTAAAAGATAAACGGAAAAAGTTCTTTTGGGCACAGTCACCCCTCCCTGACAGCACAATAACATCTTTAATATCTGGACTGGGTTTGGGCCGTACCACAGGACATATTGAGTTATCCATTAAACAAACTGCCATACCAAATACTCGCGTTTCATGCATTTGCATGACAAATTTGGATTATTGCAAAAAAACAGGATTTACCTCATACAAAACAGTAAACATTTTCAGCTAAAAATAATTGTTTAAATGATCCACTACTGATATGCTATTTATTTTGATTTATGAAGCATTTATTTTAGTGTTTCTCTCTGTAACACACTGATAAATGTTGTAATGTTTCTGTGGTTAGTGACCAGTTAAAGTTTAAATTCATGCATGGAAACTGTTCCCAGAACAGCAAGCGCACAAGAGCGCCTCATTGGCACATGCCAAAATAAAGTCCAGCCCACAAACCAACACCGCTTCAGTCCGGTCCAAAAAACAGCAGAACTTGGCAGTCTTGTAAACATTTAATTGAGTAATCCCATAACCCAGTGGGCCGGTCTTGGTTATCTCCTCACACAACGATGGTCACAGTTTTGTGGGATAAATGTTGTCTCTAATGCTCTTACATGTTGACTTCAGATATAAATCCTGTTAATATTACATGCGATGCCAGGCTTTGATGATGTAGGACATGCAAAACTAGGGCTTTCCCCAGGAGAAACTCAACGATGCCTCAGGAGATCGTCTTCACTGCTTCAGCGTATTCTCTCTCATTTAGAATCGAGTGACATCACTGCCAGAACATGTTTCTGTCCTCTGCTTGTGTTTTTTCTTCCAGTGCTGTACATGTAAGAATAACTGATACAACTTGCAGAAAAGAAAATCTTTTGTGCAATAATAACTGGCCGTTAATAATTGTTTTCACTGTAATTAATGCACAAGACTGATGTCAAAATACTAAACAAATCACAAGAGCATCTAATGTTATATCTACTAGATAACTGCAAACTCAAAAGAGTGTAATTATATTTGCTGTAACCAGGAGAAAAACATCACTAACAGAGTTCACAAAAGATGCAGATGAAGATATACTTAAGATAAACTATAAGATATATACTTAAGATATACTATAAGATATAACATTTTCCAAATTTAAAAGACCAGGTCACAAAAATAATGACAGAAAGCTGGAGGAATAAAGACAGAAAATGATGACATATGTTTGGTGTAAGTTGACTCTCAGGGATACATGTTTGGCAGATTGCCATTCAAAGTCTGTGCAACTCATGCTTGAAAACCATCTGTGGAGGAACGTTGAGTTCAGCCCGTGACCTCATGATAATCTTCCATCAGCTGAAGCAGATACAAGTTTGGAAAAATAATGAATGAAATAAAAGAACCCGTTCTAACCCAATCTGCCCTGCTCCCATCTTTCAGTCACGCATGCGAACACCTCAGAGCTTCTTTTCCTCAAGGGTCTGACTGCAATGTGGAGAAGCAGATGCCTGCTAAAAAATAGGGTGAGCAGTTATTTAACAAACGCTGCTGGCCACATGTCTCAATAATGCTAAATTGTCATTTCATTAGCGCTAATTACTAAAGACCGCTAGGAAGCAACGAGGAAACGCACTGTAACTAATGCATCTTGCACTGTAAACCTGATCCCTACAGCACACTGAGAATTTACTAGAACAAAACCCATTTTCATTTTTAATTATATATAGTCACAACATAATGTTAAAGCTTAAATGCAATCTCTTGTGTGTGCCTGTGACAACTAGTTGTTTAAAACACTGTCAAACGTAAAAAGAGGCTGATGAGATTTAAAACGTGTCCCCAACATCTTCCCAGATAGTTCCTGGTGCAACTTAATTTTAATGTTTGCAAAAAGTTACATAAGTTTCTGAGGAAATGACATGACATGCGTCGCTTCACAGAACGCAAACAATTCGCTTTCACTCTCATAATGAGCGCCGTCGCCTGTTTCTTTTCAGAAGAACACAGAACAAAGCAAAAGAGGTCGAGACAGAGTAGCGAGAGAAGGAGTAATGAGGTCTTTTTTAAATAAAGTGGTGAGATGACAGAAGACATGAAACCGTATACGGTTGTAAAGCAGTGGAAGTAAGAGGAGCAGGTGAGCATGAGAGAGGCAAACGGTCGAACGGAGAGGATTTGGTGGGAGGAAACAGAAATAGCCTTTAATTTGAGACCAATGGCACTGGGGAAATGGAAGCAGCCACTTGAGTCGCCCATCTGTGAGGTAATAATTTCCACGCGCATTAGCATCCAGTTGCACCCACACTGTCTTTCTCTCAGACTCACAGATCTGTGCCCTCAGGTTCCAGCAGTCTCTTCATGACTGTGGGACCACATTATGTAGTAAGAAACGATTGTTGGGCCTAAAAGCACACAGGTTTCTATTGTAGAAAGATAGAGGCTGTTTTCATGCTATATTTGGCCGTCAGACCCACAACAAAGCTCACTGTGATTACAGATAATGTCTACAAAGCACGTACCCTACATGCCTCAAAACTCCTGTCTGAATTAGCATTCGCATGAGAAGTAATGTCAGTGTTATTTAAAAACAAATTTCCTGCTCAGAATCTTGCAACACCATCACAATTTAATTTCGTGTCTGTTATTAACTCTAGCTTTCAGAAAAAACAGGCAATGACATTTAAAAATGGTATAAGAAACACAACTAACATTTAAATTCATTAAAAAAATGAAATTATATAAAAAGGGCTGCAACTAAAGGTCTGTTTAAATGAAAAAAGTACTTTGTCTAATACTAATAATTAGGCATCATTATTTTACTTGAGTAGAGGCTAAATTATTTGAGAAACATGCTTTCTTTCTAAAATGCCAACAATTAAAATTTATGATCGAAAACTGCAAAGCCAAACAAACAGTCATAAAATACTGTATATAGAAGGTGGCAGAGCATCGACTGAATCCACAATTCCTGGATTCCAGCCATTGCCAGCATCCTTGGCTCCCAGGCTGTGAAGAACATTCATTGTGCCAGGCAGCGCAGCCCGGCACTGCCATCCAAAATATAACGTTCTTGCAGCAGGTCAGGTGTTTTCCAGAAGACATTTTACAAAGAACCGCTGATGTTTGACAATCATCTAATAGCAACTTCTGTCTGAGTCACAGACTCTGCTTAAAGACTATATCACACTATTCAGTATATGCTAGCCCTTTATATACCTGAAGTTAGCTTGTCGCTCACACCATTAGATGTTCTTCTGGCTGGGAAGAAAAGATACTGTCACGTATCTTCATCAAAGCCGGGTAGATGCTTCTGACGTCTCTGCATCTATGAGATAAAAGCTCTGGTAACCCTGTAATACAATCCAGTTATGTTGTATTGACATCTCCACCAGCTGAGCATTGTGACCTCAGTTTGCCTGACTAACCACCCACAGGGTAACAACCAGCTAAACAGCATTCACAGTGTGTTCAATTGAATATGATAAGCTAATTCCACAGGGCGGCATTCCGATTCCCTCTAATGTTTCTGTTCTTTGGCTTCTCGATGTCCAGGCCGGCCGCAAGCACAAAGAGCTCAAATTGGACTTAGATTGACCGATTTCCTGAAATATTCAATTAGCAAAGCTTAAGCCAGCGCAAACAAGTTCATACGGTGCCATCTCTGATATAAACGCCTAAGAGACAAAAGAGCTGTGCGTGAGGAAAAACAGCCTTGATTACTTCTGTAAAATGTGTGAAAGTGTTTGACAACTTGCTATTTCAGAAGCTTTATTAAAAAGCTTCATATATAGGCCAATGAAGATAGATTTACGATTCAAATGGTGCTCACAGTATTTTTGTCTGACCGGCGTTAGAATTATTTGAAATATCTTATTTAAATAGTTCTGGATTAAACAAACACAATCAGTTCTGATGTTGACACTTTAAACACAACATCGACCTGCTATAATGCCATCACTCCGGTTGATATCTGCTATAAAGTGTCTGGTAAAATGGCTCCTTGTAACTTTAACCACAGATCATCTAATGATCTAATTGGACTATTGATTCTCTTCTTCCTGTTCACGTCTTAATCACCATTAGACACCATTAACATGTGAAGGCAGTTCTTTATATATTGTTTCCTACAATATAAAAAATTACGTTTGGCCTTAAGACAAAATGCTAAACATTCCCTTATATCTAAGTCACAAGGAAAAATGAGTGTGTGCTAACTTGAAAAATGTAAATATGTCAGTTCTGTTTTTTTACAACGTTCAATCATCTATCAAATCCTGTCAGCATTAATTTCAATAAAAAAATTATACCGAAAACCTTCAAACTCTATACATTATAAAGAGATACAATGCAAAAGATCTTTCAATGCAAGAACCGTGTCTTTAAGCAAAGTCCTGGTTTCTACCACTTGTTCTTCTGGTTGAGAGACTATTGGGCAGCCCAGCAAAAACACAACCACACAGAAGTGTGTGATCCCAAACGATGGGCACAAAAGGTGGGATTTAAGAGTAAAGCCTTTCAGGACAGAGTTGAGGCAGGAGGAAGTTGATCTATCTGTGTAGAACTTCTACCAAATGTGGAGGCACCTCTGCATTAGATTTCCTCAGAGGCCAATAATGATGATCCAAAGGTCTGGGTCATCACAAACAGACTTGTTCTAACAGCCATCTATCTTGTTCGGGACGCTGTTTAATGCAGTATTTCCCAGCCTCCCTTCCTGCAGGATAATATTTACTGCCTGCGGCAGCGAGTTTTGACTCGTAAAGACCCGAAGGCCGATTCAATATTGGTTACATTCAGGTGGTATTGATTCTGCATAATCATTAGAGAAGGCACATCTCATCTGGAAGGTCAGTGCTTTAAATTCAAGCGTGCGACTTCATGAACTGACGTGGCACTAAAAGTCACACTCCACCAGAGATACGGACGCCGTTTGCCCTGAATATAAAGGAAGGAGAGCAGCTTCAGACGAGGGTGACCTGAAAAGACCAGACCCAGAGGACAACTTCAGTGCTCCTTAAACTCAAAGACATGATGAACTTTCTCAGATGTTTCTCCAGAAGTTTCCCAGAAAACACAAAGATGGAAATGACACAAATGTTAACATTATAAAAAAGCTATAAAAATGTTTATAATGTTCAGTTATAATGTTCTGGAAATGTATTGCATTATTTCTGCATCAATTATTGTTCTGGAAAAAAACATGAGAAATGTTTGAGTTCATATTAAATCAGTTATTTGCTTTCAAGCTGGTGTGCTGGCATATCAAAATATAGTGTGAGACATTATTGAGATCTCAATGTGAGATCACAAGGCAGGAACAATGTGAGAAGCTGGAGACTCAGTTTAATCTCTAATTTAATCTCACTGCTGTTCAGAAGAAACAATTCTGAAGCCAACATGCAGGTTACTCAGAACACAACAATAGAAACATTTTCCGAACAAATATTTCCACACAGCTGCATGTGTGTCCAGATGAATAGATGAATCTGAGGAAGAAAACTAAAGAGTGAGAACTTCATTGAGGTCCTTCACCACTCCAGGGCAAGAAGGTCAAACTACAAGAAGTGCAATTTCTCCCTCAAGGAACAAACATAACACACTCTGTAACCTACAATCACAAAAATCAATAAACCTCAATAACGGACCACATACATTTTCAGGAAATCACTACAATGCAATTCTATAAATACCAAAAGTTTGTTTGTTTCTTGATGTTTCCACTATCTGAGACGCTACAGGCAAATACTCTCTATTCCAGGCCACACATTTGAAACAGTTACTTAAGCAAAGGTTTACCATTAATTTCACCTAATTTGTTTTAATTAATGGACGTGAATTAAACATGCAAAGGATTATCAAAGCCATTACGGTGCAAATTAAAACAAAGCGCTTGTTATAATACAAACCATTGTGACTCTCAAGAGGTTAAATAACAAATTTAAATCGCATGATTTAAGTTACTGCTGATGTTTTCTGCATTAACACGCAGTTTAACTCTCAGGAAGCAAAAACGAACAAAAGTTTACACTGAGAAATAGATTATGGAGACACAGGTGGTTAAACATGCAGGTCAGAACTGGATGTTGGGTACTGAACGCTCATGAGTTCAGGAAAGCTAAACTTAAACCTAAACAAGCAGCTAAAATCAAATATGGGGGCATGTCAGTCACTTCAGATCTCACTGGTTCTTGCCTGTCTTGGGATCAAATACCAAGTGCCAGTTTTAAAAGTTGAACTGATTCTTTAAAAGCTGAAAGGGAGCGACGCAACTTGGTTACTTATTATTTATCAGGCAACTTTTATTGAAAGCAACACACACTTGCACAACATCCGTAACCTTGAGGTGAAATGTCTCGCTGGAGGCCTCAGTCGTGACCTTTACTGAAACTGACACAAGTTCAGATCAAAAGTCTTCTGGCATCAAACACAAGATATTTACATGATCAGAGCAGACCCACAGGTTAAGAAAGAAAGAAAGAGAGAGAGAGAGAGAAAGCAGACCCAAAAGAACATTGCTGCAGAAACACTGAAGTAAAGACGACAACAAGGCTGATTTTGAAAGGCCTGATGGCGGCTGAGAGTCCTTGTGACTTCTGCTGTTCCATCTGCCGTTCTTACCTTTATGAAAACAAATATATTCTTCAGCTCAGCCTGAATGAGTTTCTCTGCAGTCACATGTCACTGTTTCAGTCAGCATCAGGGACCAATAATACAGACAGGTACATTTTTGGAGGGCATCAATTAAAGAATATGTTCTTTAGGCTGAACGCTGTGGCTGTTGAAGCTAATTGATGATTCACAAATCCGCTGGAAGATTCTGGAAGATCGCTTGTAACTTTCACTATTTTGATTATGAACTTACATTTAAACCTATAAGGCTACTGCTAGCATTAGCTTCTAGCCTAGCTTTCCAGCACTATCACTAATTGACCGTCACCTGTGACAGGGATGATTATCGTTCCTCATATCACAAGTGTAGAAACAGAAAGAAGCAAAGAGAGGGACAGAGAGTGAGAAGTGACTGAGCACAACTGCAGTTCCCTGGTTTTATTAACACAAGTCCATCCTCTAAAGCATTCCTGCTAATTAAAGTGACTGTGCTCACATCATAAATATGTCTGTGCCCACACACCCCTGTGCTGTGAGCTGTGCGGCAGCCCCCCGGCTCCTTTCATCTCCCTCATTCTTCTTCTCTTTCAAGGCCAAGAAGAGAATATGGCTGATAATTAGCAGATCTTCACACCTTGTCAGGAGAGAAATGAGCTCTTCTCAAGATGTTCTGAGGCTCATGTGAAGATCAATATGACAATGGCTTCTTCCTGACTACAGACACCGTCATTCATAATTCACACACACACACACACACACTATATGACAGTGGTTATAATGGGAATAATGGACCACAGTCACGCAGGAGTATTGACCTTTGACCTTTAAAACTTCCAAGTTAGT
>JBAJNP010004979.1:9216-30869 GCA_036877545.1 Yasuhikotakia modesta | reverse complement strand
GGAGATTACAGGTTTGTTTCTTCCTCTTTCTGTAATTAATCGGAAAACAGCAGCTGTGATGCAGCCCCCCTCCGTTCTGCACTGCAGCCATCAGCATAATGGTCCTCCGTCCATCTCCACATCTTTCTCCCTCCCTCCTTTCGTTTTCTAACCAGTAATGATTGACAGCACAGAGCGGGTCATGTGACATTTAAATACCCAGGGATTTTTCAGTGAGCATGCTCAGTAGTGCCCCTCCTCCCCTCCTGTCTCTATTTCCCCAGTCCGATGTCACTCCCTCTTTTATCCATCCCTTACAGGAAAGAGGATGCTATTATTGTACAGCATCTTACTGTGGTTGCCTGCACCAGCTAGTCTTGTTGCTGTTGTCAGTAGGTTGGACTGAGACAGGAAGACTATTGCTTTGCTGTTTATTTGAAGCCGTTAATTGATTTATTATTTTGTATGGGTAATATTATTTTACTAGTGTTTTTGTTTTGTGGACATATCAAGAATATTTAAAACATCAACAGCCGGGAATCACAGCGCTCTTAGCAGTTTCCTGGTGAGTGTTGGATTGTTGGTTGTGTTTTTGTGTTATTTTCTCTGTATTCACAACATGTTTTGGGTGTAATGTTTGTTTACCAAAGGACTTCTCTAATCGAGTGTGTTCACACACTTATGTTTAATTCATCTGAGAAGCGCAAGGGCAAGTTTTTAGGTGAATATTTAATAACTGCAGAGGAATAATTTATTTTCGACACGCGCAGGTAGATGGTACATCACGTCCAGCGTGCTGAATGTTTTGATCTGGTTGGTCCTCATAGGACATGCATAATTTCTTGGGTGTTGCCCGTGGTTACAGATGCTGGGGTCTCAGCAGATGGATTTCGTTCCTCGCTGTCCCCCCAGAGTGCCGCCACCTGCCTGTCTTTTATCCCTCTGTCGGTCTGTCTGTCGGTCTGTCTGTCTTCCTCTGAATGCTGGGTTTGTTTGAGTCGAGCAGAACTGTGTTGTGCTGTCCAGCATGCAGAATAACCCAAATCGGCACAGAGAGTTCCAAGCCAAAACTATTGGGTTAGACCGCAGTTAGATTTAAAGGCTAAACCCAATTGACTTACAGGCATCCTGGTTAGCATCGGGTTGCGTAATGAATTTTTTCTGGGTGTGTCTGGAATTAGGATGTCTCATAAAAGTGCTAATCAAACATGAAGCTGTGATGCTTAACACTGTGTTATGTTGGTGCTTAAAAGCATTTGGATCCTATTGATTCTGGTTCTGTGAGATAAAATTGCATTTAAAAGGATTTGTGATGCCCTTGCATTAGCCTCAAGGATGGTTGTGATGCCTGTTCATGTGTTTAGAAACCATGAATGCTGTTTTTCCTACCAAAGACGCATCTGTTTTGGAAGCACACTAGCTCTCTGTCCCTGACACCACATGCTGCAGAGATATCTGTTTGTGTTGCCACTCGCTCTCCCTCTCTTCTGTTTATCTGCCACATGATTGGCTTGTGCAAAGGAAATGCACTTTCGGTCTCTGTTTCTCATTGGCTGGAGTGTGCAGAATCCGTACCGATAGCTTTTAACTGTTATAGTTTGTGCAAAGCTTATATTGGTAAAATGGTGCGTGTTAAAAAGGGAAGAGAGTGTCAGGTTTCTTCAACAAAATTACAAAAATGTGAGAGATTTTGAAAGATCGCTTCACAATCTCAGTTTCTTTGCAACAGCGTTGCTCTGAGATGCAGCGCTGATAGTGTGAGCGCCCAGAGCGAATACTGAGCGGCGATGGAATGCGTTGCTTCTGAAACAGGCTGAGGGATTCACTGTAGATCTCACTTCTGCAGAACTTAATTCTGAAACAGGCATTTAAAGTGATCGTTCATCCAAAATTTTAAACACATATTCCAAAATGACCTTATTGTAAATGCTATATATAGTTGGTTAAGAGATGTTATGCAATAACATTTCATAACATAAAATGTTATGGACTGACTTTGTATGAACAGACTTTCAAGATGGTTAAACAGAGCTGAGCGTCCCTTGCTCCTATCTGTATCAGATTAGCCAAAAAGTTTAATAACTGCAAACCAAAACAGGCGGGAAGTGTGTAGAACTGTGAATGACAGACTTTTCATTTCCGCAGGAATCCATGGAGTTCCGTGGGCACAGATTCTGTGTGGGCCTGTTCATGAGTCATTGTAATGATCAGAATCAGTCTTGTGAATTGCCAAAGCCAGACTGTTGGAGAAGCAGCCGTGGCACATGTTCAACTCACACGCTAAATATGTCCACTGCTTACTACTCTTCATCACAGTGTCAACAATGAGTATGTTAGATTGTCCTTGTTTGTTAGCGCCATTGTTCTACAGTTTAAATTTGTAGCACTGTCCAAGCTAACTGGGAACATTTCTCAGAATGTTGACTAATGTTCTCTTATGTTCTCTATGTTATCCAAAACCTCCTTGCAGCAATATTAGTAGTATGTTTGTGTAATGTTAAACATTTTGAACATTCATTGAATGTAAAAAATAACATTTTTACTGTTTTTGTTAATGTAAACATTACAGAACATCACATATTTGCTACGCTTTTCCAAACAACAAAGCACTGAACTAGCACATACATGGCAAATACATCATATTGTGAAGAACAGGTTACAAATGTAATGTTATGAAATCAACCAGTACCATGTCAATGCAGGCTTGGATGCTTTTACTGAATGTGGATTCAGTGTGACTTTTCAACACATGCTTAAGGGAATGTAATTGAGCATAAAAAGTGCAGAGCACTCAGCTAGACTCCATCAGTGTCCTTCAGAGTAGATTAATGTGACCCAGACAGGAAAGAGGGGGTATAGGAGGTGAGACACAGGGCTGGAAAGAGCCAGAGATTAAAGAGTTAATCTGCTCACTCATCACCTTTACATGGGGTTATCCTTACCCAGAGGGGCTGCTGGGTAACCAGTAAAAATATACAGTGTGCCAAAGAAGTATTTAGACCCTTAAGCCACTCTGAAAAATATATGAATTCAGTGCGTTATATAACATAATATATAATATAGTTGTGTGGAAGAGAAATAGCACAAACACTTTTTGAGGCAAAGGTTTACAAAAAATAGATTTCTTAAAGTAGATATACTTCTCAAAGTAAAGACAAGTATTTGGAACAGTGTCTGCTTGTCAAATTTAGTGGAACGTCTGGTTAATGAAATGAACTGCACATGTGGTAATTCTGACAGGCACCTGTGTGAGATACATACTGACACCAGCTGAGGGAAGCAGTTGCAAAAGTGTCTAAAAGTGAAGTTAGTTCTGAGAAAAATCTAGCATAGTCGCTCATTATATTAAGTTAGTATTTTGGTTGTTTCTCTGGAAAAAATAATATGCAGACATTTTTAAAACAATTTAGTTGCAAACTATTCGCCAATGGGACAAGAAAGTAATTTTAAAGGGAAAATTTGTTGTTTTACTCTATTGGCAAATATTTCTTTTCTTGTTAAATCTTGTTAAATCAGGTTCTCTGAATCTAGGAATATTATTTGTCACTTTGCAGGTAAATATGTATACAAGACAGAAATACTGAGGTAAAATTCTTGAATTGTTTTTGTAAAGCATTATTCGTTCGCAGATACCTTCTCGTCTACGCAATTGATGGAGCGTTCATATGCGTTTAATGTATATATGTTGCGAGGGATTGCCTGTTGTAGGAAGGACAAAGAGTCGGAGAAAAGCACAGTGGGAGGTGCCATTTAAATGATGATGAGGAACGGAGGGATGAGAATAGAGAGAAAGAGATGACAGATGGAGATGTTTGGTTTCAGGTGCAGTGTTTTCCCTCAGGCTCTCTGATGTTCTTTCACAACCTGAACCTATTTACTCTGGATTGTGACAGCTTTTCTATTAACTTGTTTATGGGTTTATGGGTTCCTTGCATAGAAATAGGTACTTATACATATTTAATAAATAAAGTGGATGTCTGAGAATGGCTCAGAGATGAGACAGATTGCTTCTGTCTCTGGCCTGTTTAGTGGTGAGCAGGTGGCTCTCCAAAAGACGTGCCAAACCCACGACAGATCGCGCTCAACTGAATCTTAACCCTTTTAGCTCCCGCCCTCATCCGCTCAGCACCAATAGAACATGACTGCCCCCATCAATGGGTGTTAATCTCTATTTGTGGCCCTTGTGTTACCCGCCTTGAATTGTGTTTTGGTGGCCTGGGTTGTTTGGTTAATCAGTTGACTAACCTTGACTAATCAGTCAGTTTTGGTGTGCATATGAAGCTTTGGGAATATTGATTCATTCCCTCATTGGCTTCAGTGGAGGTTCACAGAAGGTCTGAGTATGGTTCCTGGACAATGATAGCACAATGGCACAAGTGCTGTGATGTTCACCTGCTGTGACAAGCTATTCAGCTGGAATGATTGAACTATTCAGCTGGAATTAAGCTGTTCAGCTGGAATGGTTTTGGACTAGCAGATAACTACGTACGTCAGTCTTCAGCCAAGAACCTGGTAGATCTTATCTTGCCATTGTATCTGCAGAGTTGAGAAATCGCTCTTTGTTCTTTATATTCAGTCCTGTGTTCAGCCACGTATTTGTCAAGTCTAAACAATTGAATTCCCTATATTGACCATTCTTTTATATCTATAATGTTCCTTATATGTGAACATTATGTGAATTATATGTGAACATATGTGAATTGCACCCTATAGTGATATATAGATGCCTACTTTAGCATATCTTTCTCATATAGTGCACTAGGTGGTATTCCCTGTGTAGTGAACAAGTGAGCGCTTGAGCTTTTTAAACACATTTTGGGAAACCATGTATTGTAATATAAACTTTTTTTTTATCAAATGCTGTCATGGATTTGTGAAATCACAAAGGTTTAGTTTTGTTGTAATACTATGAAATTCATTGTTTTGATTTTCATCAACCACACAAGAAAGTTTAGGTTACAGCCACGTCCGGTCCTCCAACGTGGTGTGTCACTTATATTGCCACGTAGCCAAAGTGGAATTTTTACATAGAAGTTTAATTAAAGCATTAAAATTCAGGCCTTATATAAGACTTTTAAACCCACAGGTATCAAATTATCACAGATAGTGCTGTGAAACAGTTACATGAGCAAAGGGGATAAAAAAAGCTCAGACATAATTAGGCCTGATGTCATATATCAACACTAATGCAACGCTAATCTTTAAAGGATTCCTGGTCATTTTCCACCACTCACCATGTTATCATTCAGATGCGAATCCAAGCCCTGCAGACAGTATTATCTGCACCAGTGTTGTAATACAGAGCAGATGAGCCACACAGGATATGGACCCATTAAGATTTGAATGGCATTACAAATCCGTCTTCCCATGAACGATGTGGGACTCCAAGACGCCCTCCCCCTTTTCCCACAGGACCAATTAAAAAGCTTTTTAGTCTTGATTCCCTCCTAGGTGATGACACATTACAGTATTTACCCACAATGCACTTCACCAGCAGTCGGGCGACAGTCACAACACACCCATTGTAGCTTTCATGAAACGTGCAAGAGGGTGTTTACATAATTAGCTAAATGCAGGTATGCTGATGGAGGCCATATATCTGTTCTGAAATCTCTTGAGTTTTGCAGGCGTAGTGGAGACACTGCAGTCCTGCAGCCTGACTGAGACATCACATCTCGCTGTCTGTCAGCTCATGATTGCTGAGTCTTTACTTTGGTGGCCTGCGGTGATGCTGTTCACACGCCGCTGGAACGTCACATTCCGTCCTTGTGCAGTGACCCCCAACATTAATGCAAACTTAATTGGACAGAGTGACATTTGCAGAAATGTGTTTGGAGAAAATCAGGTCGCCTTTGAAGAGTCTCTGAAGCTTTCAGAAGAAATATATGAAGATTTTCTTTCTTAGGGGGCATTTAAACTTAACACAGTTATCAACTAAAACCTGAAAAGTTTTTCGTAGTTTTGGTGGCTTAAAAATGCAAAGGTTTCAAATAAATTTCAAATCAGATTTTTTTTTTTACCTTTAACGTTTCAGGGTGTAAACAAAACATCATCTGAACACATATGACGTGTTCTGCCTAATGACATCACCAGCTACTGGTCTGGAATGCATAATGCACAGTTTTTGTCGTGTGTTATATTCTAGAGAAAATATAGAAAAATCTAAACCCCTTCCACAGCGAATCATTTAATCATTGAATTCATTCTGGGAGAAACAAAACATATCATGCCAATGGTTTATTGGAACATTTTATGTTAAGACACCATCTATTCGGAAGATAAATGGAAAACAGCATTTTAACTCTAGCTGGAGAATTAAGCAGAGCACAGGCATGATTCATTTGTTAATTATGTGTAATCACAGGCTTTCTAAGAGCTGTTAAATCTGTAGTAAGTGCGTCGTTTTGCCATTTGGTGTAAAGGCCTTCAGATCGGCCCAGAGACTCGGAACAGATGAACACTTGTAATTAGAGTTGAATGGAGTTGAAGAGGACGCAGGATCTCTGTTTTCATGCGTCTCAGATATACAGCAGCCTCATGTAATTCTCTCTGCAGTGTCAGTTTGGGGACTGATCCACTTCAGGCCACATCAGTTCTTGCCATATGTTTGTATTAAAGAAATTAAAGAAATGTTTGAATGGCGTTCGTGTAACCTAGCAGTAAGGTTAATATAAATGGATGTTTGGAATGATAGCGTTTTAGTTACTTAATGGAAACATGTTAGCATGGAGGCTGTGTTTTGAGTTTGAGAAACTTGTGCTGCCCTGAACAGTGTGGTATGTGTTGACCCGGTGGTGCTTTTTAAAACCAGATTATTTTTGAGATTAAGTCTGTGTGGCTCGTTTTATCCTCAGCCCATGTGAGGCAGAACAAATGCACAGTTTGAATAATCTTTTACTTTTCTTTCATGTAAAACTTTAAAGAGATGATTAATAGGAATCATGTTAATAGCTCTTGCCATTAATACATGTGAAGAGAGAGTCTAATCTCACATTTTAATCTTTTCTTGAAAAGTTTTTCTATGGCTGGAACAGATTATTCAACAGAACAGTGATGTTGAACTCAAATATTCCAATAATCCATGAAATTAAAATCAGAGTTTTGTGCTTTTCAGTCCTATCTATCTTTGAAGCCATTTTAAAGTCTGCACTCTTAAAAGTTAGGAAAACTTTATGCATTTACAGTATTCAGTCTTTCTAATTGACAGGGTCTTTTTGAGCAGAAGAAGATTAATACTTGTGTTTCAACATGACTGGTCACATGTTTGCACTTGCAAAATGAGATCTTTTGATTATGCACAAATGGACTAAATATTGTTTGCCAAATAGACTTGTGGGGCCCTTTCACCAACAGAACACAAAGCTTCCCCAATCCTTTTTTATATCATTTAATCCTAATCCCCTTGATCTACACGGACACAAATCAAGCTACAAGACCAAGTCTAAAAGAATTAGGACAGCAGGAAAGACTTCAAATGGCAGCCAGTAGCCTCTATAGCGCCCTCTACGCTCTGTAAGACGACTGCTGTTTACGAAGGCTGTAAAACCTGACTGTCCGGTTGTACGGCCGCATGAGAATTGCACCTGTTGCGTCAGCATATTTTTGTTAACACTCAAATGTGGACTGCAGTACATGTGAATGTTGTTGTTGTTTTTCATTCATCTTGTCTGCCCACACTCTCATGGGCAGAGGGATTTCCGGTGAATAGGAAAAAGAATTCAACACACTGTCTGTGGTTATAAAAGTCAGGTTTCTCAGAAGGTTTAGCTTATTGAGAAGTTCCTCAGAACAGAGTGCATTGTGGGAAAATGCAACGGCCAAATTGGAACAATTTCACCCACTACAATGATATGATATGATATTGCCCATATGTTGTTCTTTTCTAATTATCCAATTGTGCTCTATTATTTTCTTAGTTTCAGCACAAACTGTAATTTAAAGTGTGTGGATATGATGAAAGTGTGAGTTAAGGCACAAAAGACCACGAAATATCAGTCAAAGGTTATCAAATGCCCCTGACATAACAGCACCTTTATTTGTTAGACAATTCAGGCATGTGAAGGTGTGGCCTCATTCTGTTCAATTACTTAAGCCATGCTTGAAGACTCAAGATACAATCAAGCGCATTGAGTCACAGGCATTGTGGGTGTGTGAATGTTCAATGCACGGAAGAGAAAGGAATTTTTTTCCAAGAACACGGAAGAAATACTCCTTGCAGGTGATAAATTCGCAGTGTAAATATGATATTTAGTCCTGCAAGGACCTAAATTATCTGATAACGTATTGACTCAGCTAACTGGTCAATGGTGATAACTAGTACTGTGTCTTCGGTAAGGCTGTTACCTCATGATTATTCAGACTGAGGGATATTTAATCACTGGATATCTGACTCACAACTAACCTGTAATTGTGGATTTTTTGAGTACAAGGTATGTAACTTCCTGTTACTGATAGAGCTTTCATTCAAATACTTTGTTGCACTTACATAATGCATTTAATAGAAGTAGCATTTTTAAATGAAGTCTGTCATTTAATTCTAATTGTAATGAATTGTAATTATAATGAAAACTTGGAATACTAGCATTTAGTTATTATGAAGTTGAATTCTGTGGCATTGCTCTGTTAGTTTTAGCATCCTGACACTCAACTGGCATTTGTTTTGTATTTACTTAGTGTTTATTATTTATATGTGAGGATTGTGTAATTGGTAGTTTGTCGGTGGAAAAAACAGCAACACAGTTGCTTCCAAAGCAGTTTTAATCTGAGAGCTGTAACATTGGCTTATACTGCCATGTGTCTCATTTACATCTTTTGCAAATGATGGGCATGTCCCAAAGCAGTCTTATTTGAGAAACTGCACCGCTATGCTAACAGACAGCCAGTGTAATACCCTCTTGCGGGTGTGATGTGCTGTGAAATATGACTGGCGGTCTGGGACAGTGATGGGATGTGGGTTTATGCCGTCCTGCTAGTTGGACCGGAGCCGTTAATCCGCTCTCTCCAATAAGAATGATCCAGGCAGTCTTTGATGTGGCTGGATGGGTTTTCATAATGTTGACAGAATGAGAAGTTTATGAGTTACAGGACACCGCGGCCTGTCAGGTGTGTGTCACTGCGGTAATACCGTACAATCTAGTACAGTTAGCTGTAGTACAGTATCAGTGCAGTTACTGTAAATGTGTGCACAGGTGTTGTAGTTCATCACTTCCTGTCTCTGCTCACGAGATTGTGTTGGAGTTGTAGCTTAGCTTTTTATTGCAATGGGGTCAAATGCAGTTTTGTTTTTTTCTCTTTTATTAATAGGAATGCTATAGAAATGGCAGAAAATTGTAAAAAGAATAAGGAGTGCTTTTTCTGAATGTTTCTGAAAGCATGTCTTGGCAAATGTGTTATATTTGTTTTTAGCTTTTGTGTGATTAGTCCTTGCCTGAATTAAGATGTTTGACCATTATTAGGTTGTTATACTGGGGTAATTCAAAACGATTGAACAAAGCATTCTTTCTTTGTCTAGCCTGCGTCTCCCATCACGTGCTCAAATGATGAAAATGGGCGGGGTGGAGGGAGAAGTGGGAGGAGCCATTATAATGCACAACACCAATAATAGCCTCTGATGCATAATTGACTTGAAAAGGAGCGCACACCCTTCCTCCACTTCCACACAAATGCTCCTGCTGAGATTGCCTCCTTTTGTTAAGCTTCCCTTTCTCGGTGGCGTTCTCCGTGCCACGTGCCAAGTGTTTTCGTCACGGCAGATGTCTGACACAATCTGCTCTAATCTCCGCTGTGCCTCCTTGTCGTGACTGGCATATAGTGACTTTGTAATAGCTTAAAACCTGGTTTGAGTTCAATTTGATTCAGATTAATAACACGCGCTCCAGTTTGAGCAAACTATGTATTTGCTTAATTTAATTTGAAACTAAAGACTATTGATTGAGCTAATGACCTGAAGAAAAGAGTTTAATTAAAAGGGACAGGCAGAGGACAAATCTCCAAACGGATCTTTCCGGAACGTTAAGACACCGTTCTCAGCAGTAACACATATAGTCAATAGAGAGGGAGAGAGTGTGTGTTAGTTATGGTGCTTACTAATGAAGAAACACGCTTTGATAAGGGTCAGCATGGGGTCTAATCATCAAAGAGTCCAAACAACACGCTGACTAATTAGATTAGATTAAATCCTCATTTGAAATGTTCTAGCTTTCTTCATTCTCTGCACAAACGTTGTCCGTTCACACCGATGAAAGAAGGGAAAGACTAGCGCTTCTTTTCCAAGTTCCCTGTTGGAAGGACATTGGAAGCTTGTATTGCGCAGAAGCGCTGAAAATTGATGCTTCTTAAATGTTTTTTCCCCATGATTTTAGGAGATATTTGGTCTTGCGTGCTGAGAGACCTGCTGAGTTAATGCTGAATTACAGACACAGGAGGGAAGAACCATCGACTCTTATCAGATTGGTGTGCTTAGGCTTGTGAAATTGAGTGCTCTTGTTCCCGACCTCCTGCATGGGCTGTTTGACACCATCCTTCCTGCCGCTTCGCCCTCACTGTGGGACTGTTATATAACTGTGGCTGTCTGGCCAATGAATCTGCTGTAGATCAGATCTCTTCTAGTGCTGTCCGTGTTTGTTGCTCTTTGAAATGTTGCTGTTTTGCAGGTTGCCCTCTGGTTATCTTAACCTGAGGGCTTTTGCTTGTTTTTCCCTGTTGATATTGATATTAACAAGACTCTTGCTGTGCTCATAGCAACAAACGGACATATTATTTAATACTATTCCATATAATACTGTTTAATATGTAGGACTAAATATGTTTTTTCACATTAATACTGTTTGCATTACATTTTACTTTTTTTGGTAGACGCTTTAAGAGTTTTTAAGATATACATTTTATTTATATGTGTTTTCTGCAGGAATCGAACCCACAACCTTTGTGCTGCTAACGGAATGCTCCACCAGTTAAGCTCCATATGTGTATGCAATTGTCAGTTACTGTTTTGTTTGTTTTTAAATGTATTTTGTAGAAAAGAAAAAACGAAACTAATTTGAATGTCATTAAGGTTCATTTGCATTTGGCATTAAATTCCAAGCATATCCTCTAAATATTCTGACCTAAAATGCAAATTTAAAGTCTAATTAAAGCAAAAAACACCAGAATTTAGAGCCTCTGAATGAAAGGACAAGAAACCTCGTTCTCTTTTGATTTCCTTCCGTGATTCCAGGCTTAGAGATTAAGTCTTTTCCAGTCAACAACTTTCAGAAGTCAGTGACAGACTAATGAGGATTTAAGACGTTAGATGGACTTAAACTGAAAAGGGGACACATGTATATTATGTATTACAGCCCTAGTTTGATAGCCCGTTTAGCTCTCATAAAGAATCAACATGCCCTCAACATCATTTACCATTTAACAGAAGTTGTGGGCCTGTATGCTATGGTGGGAGGGGTTACACGTTAAGAGGAGGATTCTGGGAAATGGAGTTCTGTGGGGAATGAGGACATGTTCACTCCTCAGGGATGAAAGCCAGCACACTGTGGGAGAGGATGCTGAACACGAGTCATCTTCTCTTCTGCTCTGGGCTGTGAGAGAAACAGTGAGTCATTGCTAAGTATAGAACCAAAACCGCTGGAGCTTCGTCCCATTGGGCACAAACAGCAAAGCATCCTTTGGGGGACAGAATGGGTCATGGGTTCAGTTAGTCTTGTCTCTATAACTAGATCTTATCAGACTGTCCAGATATCTGAGCTGGCCGAGAGCAGCAGCAATATTTCAAGAGCAAATTTAGCTTAGCGCTACATGTGATTCTTTGCTCTGCCCTGCAGATGTTACTGTCCTCATTAGTACAAATATTTACTTCGTCTGTGGTAGATTCTGTTAGTACAGCTCCTTTTGCAGTTATTAATAATAATTCTGAATATTATTTTAATAAATTAACACTTGTTTTTTTTTTTTTAAGTGGAAAATATCTGAACATCTTTAGAATTAGATTTAATACAATAGAATAAATAGATAATCAGATAATCAGATTTCTTCTTATCCAGTTTCTAATTGATCAAGTTTAAAAGATGTTCAGATATTTCAACTGGAAACAAGGGAAGAATTACTGAATAAGAAAGTATTTTTTCAGTTGGGTTGATTTGGGTATAATGTGTTTTTTAAAAAATCACAAAATGCTTTCAGCCATTAGTGAGAAATCTCCACTGACTGCTGACCATGTTGCCCCAAACATTTGTAGATTTAAAATCACTCTTATGTCCCCCTCATGCAGTCACTTGTCCTTGTCTTGGCCCTTGTTGCTGCTCCCAGCAGAAGGCATGTCACTGCAGTCTAGTAACAGTAGCTGGACTACTACAAAGTCAACATTATTAGCATGCAGTTAGCACACAACCTGGAGCCCATGTCCTTCTCCCTTATAAAATCATGTTTGTCAGGCCCTGAACGGTCTCCGCCTATCTGTGCTGATTTACCACAGCTTTACTCTGAGGGCATGGGAACAGAACATGGTCCCATACTCAAAACCATTAAAGTCAATAATTCACTTCCCTTATATGGATGAATTTCAAACATAAGGACCATTTATGCCTTGAATATGATTAATAGTTAAAAGAGTGTCTTTCTTTTTTCTTGACTGCCTTTGACTTCTTGCTTTTTAAAAATGGCATGAAATGTGTTTGCATTTATGGCTTTAAATCTGACTCATCCAATTAGAATTTAGAATCAGTTTTATGAAATTATACATTTTACTGCCAGCACATTTGCTCTAAAAGCAGCATTTAAATATCAAATGACACTTATCCAGTGTGTAATCTGTTCTTTGTTTCTTGTTGAATGTTAGCATGGAGCTGTTTTGTGATGTAATAGTGTGTGACGTCGCCACGATAACAACACCAACATTATGTTGATACATTTTGAACAGAGTAAATAAAAGGTCTGTGTCTTTTAGTGGGATCTTTGGAGAGGGAAAGATCTTAGCATTCATTGTTTTCTGACGCTGTTAAAGCTTTATAAGCTACAAAAAATGCTGGGGCTGTTTCAAACCATGGATGAATCAAATATGGACAAACCCAACATTGATGTTGGGATAAATTAAATTACCTCAGACTTTTTGCGGTAATTTAATCCAATGGTTGGATATGTCCAGCATTTTTTTTTAAATGTATTTGTGTTTCTCAGGTCAAGACTGAGAACATTTAGGATCGATAACGTTACAATTTTACCATATTGCAATGTTGCTCATGGTCATGTACAGCGTGTCCCCTGCGTGACCTGGTTAATGATCGACAAAAATCTCCAGAAGGTTGTTTGTTCATACAAACTGTGTGTATAATGGGGGCTATGGGTGACAGGATCTGTGTGCACTGCTTAAACTTTACTGGTCATAATACTGTCACAGGGAAAACTTCGTATTGTGTCTGTCCATCTAGAGACGTGTGGTTTGTCTGTTATATTTTACACTCTTGTAAGGCTGCTGCATGTCAACATATGTGTGGTATGGTTGACCTGCTACCCTGCTGTCAGAGAAAAGGCTCTTTTTGTGTTTGTTAAATCCAGGTAAGACCGGTTTAAAGAGAGAAAGAAAGAAGTTAAGGAAAGACAGCCGGGGAACACACAGCCTCCGCAGGGCTGCGAAGATCCTGTAACAATAGACTTGTTTTACTTGAACAAAGAAGTTGTCATGGTATTTTCCCTCCATTCTCTGCAGAGCAGAACACACTGATTTAGTTACAAAGCAGAATAATACCGTACACAGATGCGCTGTGTAGGTGAAACTCGATTTGTTTCAGCTGATAGCCAAATTACAGACATTTTTACACTTTAAATGAAAGGAACTCTATGACAACACTTTACAATAAGTTTCATCAGTTAATTACCTTAGTCAACACTGACTGTTAACAAAATTTGCTATCTTTAATTTCAATATTTAGCCTGCTTATGCATTTTTAATCAAACATTGTATCTGTTAACTTAAGTTAAAGTACAGTGAACTAACATGCCTGATCAATAAACATTTTATGTTGCATTATATAATATTGATAATGATTTAAAATGCTGTGTAAGAATGTATTTAGCTAATGTTAACAAATGGAACCTTATTGTAATGTGTTACCAACAGTCCCTGGAGTCTTGCTGTAGATCTGCATGAATGCTGACCATCATTTGCTGGCCTCCTGCAAACCATAATTCCACAGTAGTGCGTCTGACAACACTTAACCTCCGACCTCAAAAACGGCTAAACTCTAAACATGAGTGCAAGTGTGGAAGTGATGGAGGTTTTGGGAGATTTAGCCTGTGGGTGTGTGCGATTATGGGAAATATAAAGACTCAGAGATTTACTAGTGCTCCCATAATTGCTAGCAGACGTACGCGCTGATATTTTTATAGGATAATTTTGGTGGTTTTCACGACAAATTTGAATGCTAATGATAATCTTATCTAGAAGGCTTCAGTTGCATTGATGTGGAAAGGGCCGCCCATATCATAACTGTACTGTTCTCTGATTGGATGTTTCGTATGGGGGCCTTTATGACATCAAATTTATGTGACAACGTGTGTGTGTGTGTGTATGCGCAGGTACATGAGGAACAATGATGATCAAATAAAGACAGGAGAGCAGATTAATCACCACTCATAACTCACACTTTAATAACCCTCCAGAGACAACTGTCTGTACAAGGGCTCTTAGCTTTCTGTAAAGGCTCAGACTCTCTCATATGTCTGGCCACAGTGCACCTGACCTCAGTCCTTGAAAAAGTTGTCATGGCTTCCTGTTTCTGAAAGAACCAAACTGTTGCAGAAGCAACCCAAGCGTGGGGAGAACAAACCACAGTGTGTTTCTGTGTGCATGTGTTAGTATGTTTAAAACAGCAAGATTATATTTTTACTTACAGCCCCCCTGTGAATGTACAATTCTCCTATTTATTTTCTATATTAAATCTGGATTGGAGTGGGGGAAAAATTCTTTTATTACATTCCGCCCTCCCTCAGAATCGGAAAGGGATTTGTTCAGAGGTGGATGCGTGGAGGAAAGAGGGGGAAATGATTGTCTGAGGGCCACTGGAGGTTTCAAGTTTCACCTTCCTTTACCCTGGAGTCTTTTTCTCTTTCACTCACTCTCTGACTCACTCTCTCTCTTTCTTTTCCCTCTCTCTCCCCCTCTGCCAGCCAACCCCCTTCAAATCGCACCACGCTTCAGGAGCTCAGTTAGGAGGAGAGAAAGGCAGCGACGGGAACGCATCGGGAGCGCCGATTCTCAGCCACCAAAACTCCCCGAAGGTAGGAGATCCTCTTTCTTGTCGGGGAATTCCATTTGGTTAGGAAAAGAGAGAACGGAAAGTCTCGTTTTCTGCTTATTATTGTCTGTGCCTCCATTGTGCATCCAGTCTATTGATTTCTGTTCTGGTCTTTCTTCGTTGTTTGCCACAGCACAGATGTGAGGTAATCAATGAGTGCATGCGTGTTTGCAGGCATGCATGTGAGTGTTCGATAGGGGAAATGCGATACAAGATGTCTAGCCAGAGGTGCATATTTCAGATGTTTTAATGCGCTGTTTGGAAACAACAGCTAGAAGATGTTGTATCTTCCAGATTTAGGGTAAATATGAAAGAAAATAGCTTATTAGGCTTTGTTTTAAGGGATGGATCTAAAATACTATATATGAATATATACTATATAGGACTATATGTGACTATGTGACTATATAGGACTATATGTGACTATATACAAGACTACATATTTTGCTGATCAAAGGTAAATGGATATGGATGTCTTTAGGCAGCGATGCTTGCTCCAGGATGATCTAAAAGAATAAAGAAAGGTAGATTCATAAGTGATGATTCATCTTCAGGTGAGCTTAAGGCAGCAAAAACAGATCATGTACAGGAAAAAGACAGGCACACTTCAGAACATGCTGGGACAGATGCTGTGTGAGGTCATAGCTGTGACCAGGTGTACAGCACCCAACAGAAATGTGTCCTCATCACCTCAAACACACTGAAAACAGTAATTACACACATACTGGAGATTTGAGACAGTGTGTCATTCCTGGTCATTGCCTTTCCGTCCTTTTCTGTTTAATTTACGCTTTGCTAATAGGCAGAGAGCACCTGTTTTGTGAGAACTTAGATTTTTAAACTCTTGCATATAGGGGTAATGCCACTGTAGGCTCTTGAAATGCATACATCCTTCAGTTCTGGGTTTAAACCTTTGATTAGCATAAGCCATGCGGCAAGCTTAAAAAATTAAATGGGAGGCAATAAATTCCAGGGCTTAATTTTAGCGAGCTTAAACGCTGAAGCTTAGCGGCGAGAGGAGGAGCTGCGGTCCTGGTGCGAATTTAACACATGCTCATTTTAACGCTATATTTGGATTTTAGGAGAAAAGCAAGATCTTATTTTGTGATGGGTATGATGTCATCATCTGAGGTGAAATGTTAGATGAAACTTCTCAAAGTTCTGAACCACCTGCAATGCAGTGCTAGCAAACTGCACGTTGTGTTGTATTGACCTACTTCTGCATCCATCTTTATCAAAATAGAGAGAACACCACAAAATTGTAAAGATTCATCATGGCAAGCATTATTTCACTCTTCTAAAAATAAAGGTTCTTAAAAGGTTTTCACAACAATGCTATAGGAGAACCATTTTTGGTTCCACAAAGAACCATTGAATCAAAGGAACCTTTCCAAGAACATTTTTTCACTACCATAAAACCATATGGAAGTTCTTTGTGGAACCAACAATGTTTTTTCCAAGCCATCATGAAGCACTTTTTTTAGTTGTTTAATTGCAGGTTAATATATGATCCTTTGTGATTGTTACTGTGGCATGAAAAGAGTAAAGTCACTTGGCGTTAAGTCGTTTGGCAGTGGTCGGATTGGCTGCTCTCTGGACTGGGCTGCCGTCCCTTGATGTGACTAGCACAGGGTGAATAGTTGCCTCGGTGTCTGGATGGACAGTCTTGGCACTGCCTGACGGACTGGGAGAGGTGAACAAAAAGCTGGAGGATGACAGACGGGAGAGGGGAAGAATACCCACAATGCCCCACTTGTGTCCAGTGTCTAAGGGGCTCTTTAGCGTCTCAGTGTGGGAGATGTTTATCAGAGTTTTGTGTAGATAAAGACTCATTTAGACACACCCCTGCAAAAGCAGCAATAATTCAAGCCTGTTTAAAAAACTTTGAATTGTATAGAATAACTGACAAAGATATTTACTGTCATATTTCAAAAAATTCAAATAATCCTATTGTCATTACTGTAATGAAATAATACAAGAAAGTCATTTGTAAATTGCAGTTTGTGAAGTATACAATTACAGTTTACATTTTAATAGTATTTGGTAACTTTTGTTAGTTTTTAACAATGTTTTTTTTAATACTGGAGATTAGGTTAATGTATTTACTGAAGAGTTAATTATTTTTTTGCATACTAGGAATAATATTATGGTAATAGGAGTTTTGGTGGTGAAACATGCTTAATCGTCATGACAGTAATGTCACAATGAAAAATATATTAATGGTTTTATAAACAGATTTTGTCCAAAATAATATTTTTGAGGGGTGAAATATGACCTGGAAATGTCATTACTAGATTCAGTTGTTTAACTAGTTCTCATTTCATTTTGTCTCATTTCATTTGTACTTCAAAACAATTGGTTAAAATGTTAGGACAGGAAGTTCCCTGGATTATATAAAAGCACAAGGCATTACCATCAGATATGGTGACTGTACCACAGTCTTTTTATGTGTTGTTCACCAAAGAACCTGAAATCGTTAAGATTCTAGACGGAGATTCTCAAAATGTAGCCAGAGCTCAATAAAAAAGCAAAAGGCTTGTTTAAAAGTGGACCCAGCCTCAGAAAAAGAGCTGAGGCAGTGAGATAAAACGACAACTTGTATTGTCTGTTCTTGATTTACTGTTCAGGGCCATCTGGGGTCCTAATTAGCCTCAGCATTATTAGCCATAGTCAGTTTCCACGGGCGTGACCCCCCAGCACACACACACACACACACAAAGTATAAATTAGAGCCTTCAGTTTGCCTGTACACTGTCTGTACAAGTCACTGACTCCCTCGTCTCAGTCTCTGGAGCATCATTTGATTGGCTAATATATGAAAGCGAAAGTGCAACATAAATGAAGTGAGGCAAAGGAAGTCATGTCAGAGGGGGGATTCAGGAAAGCGCTTGACTTATGGCAGTTTAGGGATATGGTTTCTTTGTTCCATGAAGCGCTTTGGCCATTTTAATTGCTCTTTGAGCGGTTCTGCTCTCGTTCTGCTGGGCTGCTCTCTTGGCATGGAGATAATTTTGGCAGCTGTCCAGCTGGGGAGCTGTTATGACCGCATGTAACTTTGCTTAAATTAATGTCTTATAGTATTAATATACTCTTGCTAGCAATATTTTGTGCTTTATTTTAAACTTTAAATTTACTGCATGTCAGTACCCTGACAGTAACTCCAAAGCGTGTCGCTTGTCCAAGTACTGCATTAAATTGTGGTTGTTTATAGTATAAATGTATTTATTCAATTTAAAGCTAAATTTGTAACTGAGATCTTCAGTATTTATTATATAAATACTGCTCTGATTGCAGAGTTATGATCATTTGATTGCTACGTATATTGTTATTTTTAAATAGCTTTAACATGTTTTTTTTGTTAGCTGTGTAGTTTTAGTTAGTGTTTACTGTAGCAAACTAGTTTTTTTAAAGGTAACTTCACTGGTACTGCTAGTCAGTTATAAACTCTGTTATCTTTTCCTAAAGGGACTCGTGTCTAAACTCATGACTGGTTTCTCTCAGTGTGTCTGTCTGGGTTTGCACAATAAGCCTGTGATTTGCCGCTGATCATTTCCGCTGATCTGAAATCAGCTCATTAATTTATCTTAAAGAGGCTACAGTATTTGTTGAGTGGGACAAACAGTTTCCAAATCAGAAAAATTACATCCTTGTGGAGAAATATTGTTGTATGCTTGTAGAAACCTGCAAATCACACCCCCAAAATTTTGCCCCAGGCAAAGAGGAGGACCGGGACCAGACTTAAATACCTGCCTGATGAGATGTCAGAGACACAAAATGTACCTTGTCTAAACACGGCCGGATGTCATCAGAAGGGGTGTTGACATTTTAAATTGTGGACGTGACTCACGCATGCCACAATCACACACAGATGTACAGTGTGCTCCAAAACAAACCCTCGTCCAAAGGTTCTCTTATAGAACCCAATCCATCTGGCTGTAACTGTTTGTAAACATTCTTCAGTCCATGGAGAAAAGCTTTTCATCATCATCTCTGGACTGCTACTAACCTGACCCGGTCACTGTAAAGAGTTCTTGATAAAACAAAATAATGAGCTCTCTGTACTTTTTTTTATTGCCATGCATGTTGTTCCTGAATTGTTGCCAATTTCTTCCCTCCTGAAAACAGTGTAATTAATGTGATTTCTGTTTGTCAGAGGGGACAGCTGGATTTTATTTGCAATATGGCCACAGGGTGTCAATGTTACACATTGAGGATGTGTGTGTGTGTGTGTGTGTGTGTGTGTGTGTGATGTTTCTTAATTAATTTCAAGAAATTTGAACCTTACAGTATGCCATATTCATAGATTGTAAATATGAATCCCACAGAATCCCACAATCCGTTATTTTTTATATATTTTAAGAAGTGTTTGGATCTTAAGTTGTGTATTTTGAGATTAACTAGTAAACTGAAGGATTGTGATGCAAGTGCAGAAGCAGAGACATTTGGACATTTTGGAATTTTAGTATTCATTCATATGTTAGAATCATAGTCAAGAAAACACTGTACAATAAGTGGACTGTGTCGATCTTAAATCAGAAAGATTTTGGCTACTAAACACATTCTGTTTTTGTGAGGAGTCACCTGGGATCCTTTTGAAACCATGCTGAGTCTGTGATGTATGCTGGTCACTTGTAGTCTGTTTTTTCTTCATTATCTGATCCAACTAATTCAAAAAAACATCCTCATCTTAAGATCAAAAGGTTTTCAAGGTAATGAGAAGCATAAATTCAACAATGTGGGTCCAACTTTTGACTGGCTGCATAAAACAAACAAACTGTCCTTGTCTGTAACTTTTTAAGGTTTGCTAAAAACTTTATTGCAGTCGTTTGATCTCTCCTGTATCTTTCGTTGCTAACTAGTTATCAGTGCAAACTAACACCTCCACAATGAGTGCAAGAGTTGATAAGATAAAAGGTTTAGTGCTTTGTGCTAGTGGGTTAGTCCACTCAGAGTAAGTGGCATACAGCCGCAAACACCCTAAATTCCTCTTGTTCATAGAACCTGCCAGTACCTGTTCTGTTTTAGTCCTGCTTAGGCTACGGATAATAGCTTCATCTTTGTACAACTTCTTTCATCCCTCCATCCTGTCAGAGTGTCTTGTGGTTCAGTCTAACTTCTAATGGCTAGCAAGAAACTTATTTTGGTCACTTACAATAACAAACTAGTTGTTTGCTATTTGACAGTAACTGGAGAAGAGCAGGTGCCTGGTTGATGGTTCAAGAGTAGAGGGTTGTGGTCATGTTGGTTTACAGCTTAGTGGTAAATTAAAAGTTAATGGTCTTGAATGAAAACAAAGGGTTGTGGTGCTGGAATGTTTTAATTGGGCCGAAAGGGGGGAGATTTGTGAGTCTTACGGGACGTTGGACCCCAGGCAATGTATCAAACTGCTGTGTGGTCGTACAAACGGAGCTAAATACCATTCCCCAGTGGGCCTCGCCCGAGCATGCGTGTGCCTCAGATTATCTTGGTGTGTTGAAAGGAGTCAACGTGTGTGTGTGTATGTGTGTGTGATTGTTTGTGTGTCTGTGAGAGGATCCAGAGCGAATGGCCATCTGTGTTGACTCATTCCTGATAAAGCCACTGAATTTAAGGCCAAGAGCCATGGCAGGCTGATGTTTGACCTTGACTAGCATTCAGGGCAGTAATAGAGGTGAAATCAGTTGAGTTCAAAACAAATTCCTCATGGTGAGAGACATCCCAGACCACAGTAGTTCTGAGAAACAGCCCCTCCCCCATATACAGTGTACCGCTGTACTCAAATATTTGCCTCTGGTCGTACTGTAGATACGATGTTCCGCAGGGTTATATTTGAAAGAAGGATCACGGATGTTCTTTGTGTTGCACTCGTGATCTGTGTTGCAGTTCTGATGGTGCTCTTGTGCAAACAGGACAGAACTTGCATGCAGAGTGCAGTTTGAGAAGTCTGTGGAATAAACAATATTAGAACAGGAAAGATGTGTTGTATAATATATAGATATAGATTTCCTAGACGATACAGAAGCACTAAATGGACATTTGCAGCTTTAGAATTTTTCTGTCTTGTTACAATATAAGTAATTTTGGGGGAAAAAAAGATTAGAAATTTCTTATAACATTTTTATTTAAACATGTTTATTATTTAATGTTTAATATTTAGTCTGACATACCTCATTATGTAATGTTTATTATATACATTTACATTTCATTAAAATTTAAATAGTCATATTTTATTAATCACACAACTTTATTCCCCTCATGTGGCAGAAGGGCTCATCCAATCCTCAACAAAAATTATAGGGAACATTTCATGTCACGTCTTTTGTATTTGTTCCTGTTCAGCTAGTTTTGTCCCTAATGAACAGATTGCATGTTGACTGTGTGTGTGTGTGTGTGTGTGTGTGTGTGTGTGTG
>JBAJNP010004978.1:0-25784 GCA_036877545.1 Yasuhikotakia modesta | reverse complement strand
ACACCAAAACACACACACAACACCAAAACACACACACCACACTAATACACACACACCACACCAAAACACACACACCACCAAAACACACACACCAAAACACACACCAAAACACACACACCACACCAAAACACACACACCACAACACACCAAAACACACACACCACACCAAAAACACACACACAACACACCAAAACACACACACCACACCAAAAACACACACACAACACACCAAAACACACACACAACACCAAAAAACCCTCATAATAAAACATCAGAGTGTTTGGGAAAAACAGGATTGAAATAACAGTGTGAGCAAATAATGACAGAATTTCATTTTGACTAAATGAAAACTTTTAATTAACGGCTGAATTAATTAATCCGTTCCTCAACACTTAACAGAGCATCACTTATCTGATGCATTATGCATGTGTGTCGCATTTCTGTCTGTGAAGCAAGTCATTTGCATTTTACATCATCAAATGGGTCATTGCTGCTTTTTGACCATTTCCTGAGGTATTTCACAAATGTCCAGATAAACTATTTAGGATTGTTTAGCATGACAGCTAGAAGCACAGAATCTATCTTCTCCATCTGTTAACCACTCCTCTCCTTCTTATGAAAAGCTGTTATGTCTGTTACTAACTGTATTAACTGGACATTTATGTTTCCTTTATCTTCCTTGCAGAATCTTTATGTTCCTGTCGAAGGCAAATGGACAGGCAGTGGTTATCTAAACAGTACATGATGGAGGAATTATGATGACTAGAAACACAATGTAACTGTGTATAATATAATTTACAATATAATATAACAATCATAACAGACTGAATGATGAGACAGATGTCTAGAGACATAAGCATCTACTGTTCATTAATGGTTTCAGTAACTAACTATATAGTTCTGTATTTCGAAGATACTACATATACACATATATTCTTGAATACTTATATGCTTAGTGTACTATAGAGTCCAATGGAGCATGTATTTCTTTATGTAAATGTGCTAAATCTGTCTGTTTTAATTAGACTGCGGTAGTAACACGTCAGTCGTGTGTCAACACTTTCTCTCTCCTCTGACTGACTCAGTCTATTATGAGCAGAAGCGCAGAATACCTGCCAGAGTTCAAAGCTTAGTTCTCAGTTCAATGGCTGCATATTTGTCATGCATATAATTGTGTTTGCTAACATAAGACTTTCTCTGATTTACTGATCAATAAACAGATGGCTGACACTGCTGCTCTCGCAAATGATAGATGTATATGGGTGTAAGCGTGCACACACACACACACACACACAAACACACACACACACACACAAACACACACACATACATAAACACACACACAAACACAAAACACACACACAAACACACACACAAACACACACACGCACACAAACACACACGCGTTTCATGGTCAGTTTTGATGCTATTTGATGTTTATGCATTCAGTAGCTGGATGGATTCTGTCTAATAACACATCAAGACTTTCTAAACACGTCTCAGATACACGATGCTCTTCTGTATCAAATATTTATGTGAATAAGAAATGTTTAAACAAGACGATGTGTTTGGGATGCAAGTGGGAAGTTTATTCTCCCTCAGCACAAAGAGAAGCGGCTCTATCATATTACCAGTGCTGCAGATATGAAGGGAATGTTTACTGTACTTTTCACCTTACAAAGTCCATTAAAATATCATTATAAATGAAAATCTATCTACATACAGCTGAAAAGACTCAGTACACAGATACAGTGTGGAGAAAGTGTCATTTTAAGGCTTAACAGTGCATCACATCACTGTTCTCCAAATGTGAAATTATACATAACAAAATAACCCAGGGCTGGAAAGTGCTTTAAATAGCTTTAAAGATTCCTCAAAAGTTCACTTATGCGATTATCCAGGAGGATGTTCAGCACTCCCAGCTCAGCACAACTATTCCCTGGAAACTCTAAAGCATGCCAGCTCTCCAAACTGTTGCAGAAACTACAAACAGGGTATCAGAAACCTCAAGTGAATAGTTTCTGTCTATTAAACAACAAGAGCTTTTGAGACAGCTGACGTCTGTAGAAACACCTTTGTTTGTATATGTTGCACCGCCTGTGCCCATATTGTCACACAGAAACCTTGGCTGAACTTTATCTTATGCATTTTTAAAAACCCTTTAAAGTAAATCCATCATTGTATTTTCATTTTAAGCCTCGAAGTGCACGTCACGATAACGCAACACAACGTCGCAGGTTATGGAGATGTGATGCCTGGTGATGAATGACGACTCAGGTGGGCTGAAGCATGACGCCATCCGAGCTCTTACCTACTTTCTGCATCACCCACCACAAACACTTTCTGCTACCCGATCTTTCCAAAGCTGAGATTTAGTTTCTCGCGCAACATTTGCGAAAAAAACAAGATGTTCAGATTAGCAAACAGAGACGGAGTTGTCTGGTCTGCCGAAGCCTGGCAGGTCCTTCAAATACATCCGGACACAACGCTTTACGCACCGATCGTTTCAGCAGTAAACCTGACAACAACATCACGACTCAATGAACTGGTTCTCGTGTCTGGAGCACGAGGAAGACGACGGTACGCATTACAAACCTACCTTCAGAAAAGCGCATCGTGTGATGCGGACGCCTGGCAGGAGTCTGGAGCATCAGTGGGCGGTCGCAGGGTTGCGCGCTGGTGCAGAGCGCCGCCCAATCAGCACCCGCACCGGACCAGAACCAGCGAATCAGACGCGCTCGACTGAACCGCGTCAGCCTATCACTGGCGTTCAGTTGACCAACTGTACCGCAATCCCCCTTATGGCCTTTTTAATAGCCGGATTACTTTCATTATTTCTACTTCCATTAAACAAACCTGATACATCAGATCTGCAGTTTATGTAGTCAGATATGAACATTTTAATATTCAAAATATCTGACCTGTTATTATGACATTTCGATTATTTAACTAGCCAGTAGTGGTTTTTACCTATTATTTAACGAAGTACTGTTTACTAGTGTACTTTTCTCATTTTATTAGTAAGTATCATAAATTATTCACTTTCACATTCAATTATTTTTACCCGTGCCAAGATAGGAGAAACATTTCATATTAAAAAACAAAATACATATGAAATACACAAACCATGCAGTGGGTTTCAGAGGCATGATTTTAATGGATTGTCAATGCTTTTGCTGAATAATGTAAGCAGTTTATCCTCATCATTCAAAACAGTCAGAGATTCTGTCAAACAAAAGCAGAAATCAAAATCACCTATATGGATGTTCTATAAAGTCAAAGAATATGTGCAGGTATGGAAATTCAAACACAAGCAAAGATAGATACATAAATTCCCAGTCAAATGTTTACAGCAAATACCAAAAGGAATCTATTATAATTTTCCCTACTTTATCTTGCACGCCAGGTGCTTTAAATAAAGTTTTTTTAAAAGTTTCAGAATGTGATTACAATGTGCTGACTGTCATGAGCGGAGTATAAAAGAGTACAAGCATGCTAACATTTATTTCTCCATGAATAAAGCTTTGGGATTGTTCTGTTAAGGTAAATGGTGTATAAATGGGTGTATGGCAGATTACAGAGTATGAATTCAGAAATCTTCATCAATCATCATCATAATATCGGTTTTGTTTAATTTGATCCTCTACAGACAAGAAGTCATTTTCATCCTGGCAGAGGCTGCTGGCTTCACCCAGCAGTCCGGCAGCTTTGGTGTCGTGTTTATCGAATGGATTCTTCCTCAGTTCTGCCCCTTTGTTTTGGACCATCTCCCCTTTTGATTGTATTCCAAAATCCAGAAGGTCACCCAGCTGAGCGGAACTTGATTCGTTGCTGTAAATGTCATCTTTAAATTGAGGCAACAAACTAGAACTGTCATCAAAACCTGCAAATATGTCATCCAGGAAACGTGAGGCACTGAACTTTGGGTTGTTTTCAATCTCTGTGCAAACAAATGTTTTGGTATTTGGATGTTCTTCTGCCTCTGAGTATTTGGCACATGGTGCAACACTGTCTTGCTGAAGTTGTTGAAATATATCAGAGGCCCTCACCTCACTGTTGATGGTTTCTTCTCTAAAGTCCTGAGGAGGAAGTGGCCCTGAGGAGCATAAATCCATGAGATCTAGCTCTTCTTTGATGTAATTGATTCCAGCCCAAGTGGGCTCATTGTCCAACATCAGGCTACTGTTATTATTGTTGTTTGCATTTCCATTGGCTGTTTGACCATCTGGTAGTTCACAATCTATCACTGTCACTTTCACATCTTCTCCTTCTTTGACTTCATTTTGCTTCTCCTTTTCACTTTCCTTGCCATTTTCAACATTCTTTGCATCTTCATTCTCCTCACTTGCGTTTACAGACTTTATTGTTTCTTCAATTCCATTCTCTTTTGTCACCTCCAACTCTTTTCCATTCATCTCTTGTTCCTCTACTGCCTTCTTTGGACCATCTTCATGCTGTGTGGTCGGCTGGCTTTCATTACAGTTCTCAATAGTTTTGTCTGGATCACTGACAGGCTCTGTAACCTCAGCTGTTTCTGGCTTTTGGGTTGCTGTTGGCTCCTCAGGTTTGGGAGGTCTTTTAGCAGCTGTAGATGACTGTTCTGGCATATTTAGGGCATCAACAAACCCTCCACCATTTTCTTTGGTTCCATTCTCAGCTTGGTTTCCACTGGTGATTGGAATTTTCCTCTTGCTTGCTACTGGCTCGTTGTAAATTTCTCCTGAGAGTTCTGAGTCAATGTGAGGAGGCCACACTGGTTTAATTAACTTTATTTCATCCTCCACATTAAAAGACTTCTTTGGGGAATCGCCGGGTGGTGGCCAAACAACCGCAATTTTATTTGCTGCTTTTCTAGTCTCATCAATGGTCTTGTCTTCAGCTGTATTCTCTGTAATGCTGAGGTCATTTTCTTTTGGGTTTTGAGCTACTTTGACATTGAAATGGACAGGAGAATTGCTTTTCAGATGAGTTGTTCCTGATGGGTTATCCTGTTGCTTTGTACACCAAAGATCCTTGTGGGGTCTTTCTCCAAAACCTTCATCATAGTTGCCTTTAGACTTGAAAAGTTGTTTGTAGTGTGGCTTGCAGTACATTCGTCCATGGAGAGAAGCATAAGTTCCAAGGCTGAAGCAGAGAGAGAGAGACACAGTCATGACCTAAAAACTAGATGTATTCAATGTGTTCATACCCTACAGGCTCTAACTGTCCACAGAATTAAACATTGATGAAAGCTCTTTCAAACTGTGGACAAGTGGACATCTTACTAAGCAATCAGTAGGGATTGTAACTTCTGTATGGGGTTGTAGCCTTTTCAAATAGTAATTTAGAAACATGGTCATGTCATGTTGGAGATACTGTTGACACTGGCACATCACTCAAGTGATGGAAACCATCTATAATATCCATACATCCAAAATGTATATTTTATTTTGATACTTTCTACTATACTACTTTAGAATATTTAAAAAATAATGTAGTCTGTCCCACATTTTACCCAATTATCTATGGCTTCATATGGGACTGAGCAGTCAGAACTCCCTACAATTAAAAAGCCTACAATGGCTACTGATTCCTTTCCATAACACTACAATGTAAAAATATTTTGAATGCCTTACCTTAGCTGGCTGCTGCAGTGGGCACACCTAAAACAGCTTTTATGGAAGTTTTGCTTGTCTGCTATGAGAGACTCCATGGGATACACCCTCTTCCGACATGCCCGACAGAGTTCGGACTCTGGCACCCGTATTTTCTGTTAGAGAGAAAGAGTTAAGTTAATTCAGTCAGCAAACACTCAAACTGAAATTACGGTCCAAATTATGTGGACAGTAATTTACACCAGGCAGTTAGAGAGCCTGATGAGTTAATTAGTGAATTAATCACAGAAAGAAACAGAATAGCCAGTATAAACATTGTTAAAACAAACTGTTAAAACAAACATTAAAGCAAATATTTTTGCAATACATGCATTTACAAAATTGATACAAACACAAACATAACATCTACACCTCATCCAACAGGTAATTGATTGAATGAACAGGTAATTTGAATTGGTGAACTGATGAGAACATAACATTCAAATTTTCTTTGGCAATAATATTTACATACTTATATTTTCTAATATATTTTTAATATAAGTATATCAACATTCCATAACTGTTTTTTTAAAACCATTCCCCTAGTTTTTATTTTTATAGTTTTAAATATTTTATTTGATCTAGTTTTTGAGGTAAAATACACAACACAACACAAATAATGAAGTATCAATTATTTAACATCCAAACACTATAATGTGTTAGTCTTCACTCCATACTGTTGTTAACCTTTCCATGCTCATCCAAATTTACCGGTTACAACAGTCTGATGCTGGTGTGAAACAGTCTGTTCTGATCTGTGCTGTTCTGACACACTGAAACCCAAGTTCTTGAAGACATTTTCACTCTCTGCCCATGTTTGCTGGAAGCTTTTAAGTAACTCTTCTGCAGAGGCCTCAGGTGGAACATCCAGGACAGGAACTTTCCCTCTGACTACATCTGCATAAGTTGGTGGATCACCACGGGCTTCTACACTTTGAGAGTGAGAGGTCATCTCAGTCTTTGATCCTGTTATAGCGTTTCCAAACTCATCTACAGTAGAGAAGTGCTCAGTCACAGATCTAGTTTCAGAGAACCCTGTTGGTGCAACAGATTCTTCCTGTTGTTCAAGATTCTTTCTTTCTTCCCTTAGGTACTGATGGGCTTGCTCACCCATTTCAAACACATTTTTGAGAGCCCTAACATCTAAGCTTGGTATGTCCTCCACCATAGTTGACTTTTTCTCAGTTTCAGCATCCTCTGTGTCACTTTCAAGTCTTTCTGCAATTACAATAGGCTCCCTCCGAATGTAAACCTTAGGCTGTGGAGACTCAAACTTGTTAACAAGCTTGGACAAATCAACCTTAGGCAAGTCCTCTAACATCCTTTCATGAGCATCTAAAGATCTCTGGATCTCTGGCTCACTGTCTTCTGCATCTGCTCCAAGACGTTCTGGAATGGAAATTGGATCTTTGCGTACATATGTACGGTTAACCTCAGCTTTCTGAGCATCCTCAAAGAATTCACGCTTATCTTTAACAGTCATCATAGAGTCCCCATGGATTTCTGCAATATCTATCTGGGATGATTCCATCATGTGAGCATCAAAGCTAATCTCTGATCGGCTGGAAGAGCGAGAACCTTCCAAATCTGCTCTCATCATGTGCTCAGGCAAAGGCATGGGAGGTGGGGTCATGCCTTGAGAAAGTTTGGCTGTAGTATCTCTTAGTTTAGCTAGCTTCTCAGAACGACACATTGTGGGGGAAGGTGTGGATTGATTTAGGCGTGTATCTGACCAGTGAGGTGGAGGTGTTGCAGTGTTGCCTGACCGGTAGGAGAGGGGGGGTGATGGGGTCACTCTCCAGGGAGAGTCTGTTCTCTTGGCCGACTCAATGCAGATGAATGTGGGCGACGGTGTCTGCATTCTTAACTCTGGTGGCATTTTGAGTTCAGTAGTTTTTGACACAGACTGGTTCTCTGTCTTTTCCACCATTACTTTCTTCTGAGTCTCTATTTTTGCTGAGCCAATAGTAATCTTAGATATTTTTTGTGTGGCTCCACCAACACATTTCTTCTCCTGTGCTGGTTCAATTTTTGTCATCTCCAAAACAGACAAAGTTTCCTTTAAAAAAAAGAGTTGAGTCTGAGCAAGGTTCTCCACATAGGCAATAACCTCTCTTATTTTCTGCTTGTTGTACTGTGTGCGGTTTATTTCAGCTTTCTCATCAGAACTCACTATCCAATCAGGAGTCATACTTAGCATTGTCTTCAATGTTTTTGGATTAATTTTTCCAGGGGATTCCTGCAGCTCTTTGATATAACTCAACAACTGTTGAATCTCCTCACATTTCTGTGCATTCTGTGTATGAGAGCTTTCAGTTACACTTCTGCTTAATTCTTTTGATTCTGTAACCTCGATTTTATCATGTTCCTTTGTCTGTATTGAGTGCTTTTTGGCTTCCTCTATATTTGGGGGTTGTGATGGAGGCTTTATCTGTTTCTTGATCTGAAATTTACCTTTGTGTTGAGTGCTCTGTTGTTGAACCATGCTTTGACTGACCATTCGCTCTTCATGAATCTGGACTTGTTCCTCTTTCACTTTTTGATGGGACTGAATGACAGTCATCTGCCCTTGTCCATGGTGTACCTCCAAGGATGTAGGTGGCTGCATATGCATCTCAACCGATGGTTTTGGTACCACAGGTGGTGGCTGCTTAATTGACACTTGTCTTTGTTTTTTCAAATGGGCCTCCATTTTGGCATCTTGCCTGGCATCTCTGACTTCTTTTTTTTCAACTTTTACTTCAGTCTTTTCCAAGCTTTCCTGACCTGTGCACACTTGAGAAATATCAATTGTTTTTCCTTCTGTGGCAGATTGCTCATTCTGAACTGTACCTTTTCCCTGCTCCTGTTTTTCCAGCACCTCCATTTTAGGCACCTTAAAAGTTTTTACCTTAAAGCTAGGTGTCACTTTTGGGATTTTTGTGGGTTGAGTCTGAACCTTTTTGACTTCTTGAGCTGCACAACTCTCTATGATGTTGACCTGTTCTGCTTGAGCAGAAGCAGTAACCTGACTCTGAACACTTTTTGTGACCTGGGTGCTCTCATGCTCTTGAGCTTTCATCATTTCAATCTTCTCAGGAATTTTTGATTCTACAGAATCGGTGGCTAATTCCTGTTTAACATGGGAGACAACACTAGATGTTTCTGTGGTTGTTTTCTTACCAACTTTGAGAAATGAAGGTTTGCTTATCTGTACATTTGGTTTTTGCTTTGGAAGGAGCTGTGGACTTTTGGAGGAAGCAACATTTTCTGCTGTATCTTTGGGCAACATGACTGGCTTTTGATAAGGCTCTGGTTTGTTAGAAGGTTCTTTATTTGTATCAACAGTACTTGATTCTGATTCAGGCACCATTTTCCTAACCTCAAATGATGGAGTAGCTGGAGGTGAGATGGGAGTACATGCTTCCTTGTTCTTTTCTGCCTCCTCTCTTTGTTTGCGGTATCTCTCCTCTGCTAGCATGAGTGGTGTTTTGAATTTACTTGCATAAGGTCTTGGTTTTGGTGCCACAGGGTCAGGGGGAGGTGGAAGTTTCATTGGTGGTACAAATGCTTTTTTAGGGCGTGGTGGTTCCTCATTTGCAAGTTGTGGCACAGGAATCAAAGATGAAGCTTTAGTAGTTGGAACTGGAACTGAAGGTTCAGGTGACTTAACCAGTCCTTTTTGCTTGCTGATGTTTTCTGTAGTCTCAGTGACTGTTTTTGATTCAACATTTTCACTCTTCTCAGTCACTATTGGTGGAACTGGAGGTGGTGGTGGTGCGGGAGCAGTTTTCTTTTTCTGCCATTTAAATTTTGGTGGCTCTGGTTGTTGGGGAGGCTCTGGCTTGGGCATCTTAAATAAAGGTCTGCCTTTTGGCTTTCCAGGCTGAGTGGCAGAGCTGAGTTCTTGTTGGGATGGTGGAGGGGGCAATAGGTCTTGTGGTGGAGGAGGTGGTGGTAAGAATTCATTATCTGCCTCCATTACAGGGGGTGGAGGTGGTGGAGGGGGTAGATCACTGTCCTGTCTCATGACCAGAGGACGGTGTGGTAATAGGGCTGGCTGGAGATTGCTTTCTGCCACAGGGGATGGAGGGGGAGGTAGAGAGAGCTCTGATTCAGAAGGAGGTGGAGGAGAGGATGGAGGTGGAGGAAAGTGAATCTCTGGCTGTGGCTTCACTTTTTTGATCATTCCTTTGGGATTAAGATTGCGATTCAGGCTTTTAACATTTTGTTCTGATTTCACATTCTTGATGTTCTGCTTCTGGGTAATAGTGGTGTGTTCTGTTGTTACGGATGTCTGAACCTGTGTGACTGTCTTTGTCTCCTGGGTTTGCTTCATGTTAATTTTAGCTTGTGATACCTCCTTTAATGCATTTGTTGATAAAGACACAGCTCCACTTTCAGATGTTTTCTCACTTATCTGACCTCCAACATTCTTCTTTTTTATTAGCACTGGACTGGGGGTGTTGGGTTTTTGTTTAATATGTTGCTCTTTTACATTCATGCTTTGAGAGATTATGGAGGACTCAGAGTGACCTGTTGAAGTCATCTGTTTACTAGTAAAACAATGCTCCTCAGTAAAAGATTGACCTTCTGTGGAGCTAACCTCTAAAGTCTTTTGTTTGCTGCTGTGTGACATGTTTTTCATTGGAGGTGGATTTGCTTGCTTTTCCTCAGCATTTGTTCTAGTCAGGCATTCACAGGCTGCTTGCTGAGGTACAACTGGATCCTTGACTTTGGGTTTCTTATGTGGATTTATTTTTGTTTTGTGACTTGTTTGATCTTTCTTCTTCATTAGGCATTTAATAGTCCCCTGAACATCTCCCTTAATCACTTCTTCTTTCTCAATTTGTGTTTGCTCCTGCTCATAAAGGGATTTGATGGAGGATTTGATGTCACCCTCTGCACTTGGCCTCCTTTGCATACGTGGGGATGAGGTAGGCTCCAGTAAGAGCTGAATTGTTCCTTTCACATCACCTTGTTCACTTATTTGGTGCTGGAAGACCTTTTTTTCAGTTGAAGCCTCCTGAAGACAAAGCAGAGCAGTCTGGATGTCACCTTTAACAATCTCCTCTTTCTCTACCTCTTTCGCTGCTTGCTGCGCCTCCTCTAAAGATTTCAAAGTCTCTTTAATATCCCCAGGAACCAGATCTTCAATAACTACCTCAGTTTTCACAGATGTTAATTTCTCAAGAGATTCTAATGCACCCCTAATGTCCCCAGGAACAATTTCAGGTTTTTCTATCTGTTTGAGTTGGTTTTGAGCCTCCTCAAGAGATTTAAGGGTTGTGCTGATGTCTCCTTTGACTATCTCCTCTTTTTCAATGACAACAGACTGGTTTACAGCTTGCGTAAGAGAGTCAAGAGCTGTTCTCAAATCTCCCTTTACTATTTCCTCTTTCTGCACATTATGCAGGGAAAGTACAGGTTCCATCATAAACACCTGTACTGTGTTATGAACATCACCTGGAACAATATCATCTTCAGCAACAGTTCGACCAATTGTCTGCTGGCTTTTTCTAAGAATTTGTTTTGTTTGTTCTACATCACCTCCAATAATTGTTTCTTTTGTGTTTTCCTTGATTTCATCGGCCCCCAACTGAAGTTGCCTGAGGTAGTCCAATGCTCCAGACTCAATGCATGTGGAATAAAAACTGACATTACCTCTCTCTGAGTCTTCCACGGTTATTTTAGAGGACTGGTCTTTTGCATTAGAATTACCCAGTAGTCTATACAGAGTTCCACGGACATTTCCTTTGACTATGTCCTCCTTCTCAACACTGTTTTCACTTTCTTTGTTTAGAAGTGAGTATATGGTCATTCTCACATCTCCTTTCTCATCTTCTTGAATCAAAATACCACGTTTGGCAGATCCTTCCTTCTTCAGCAAACTATTAATAGCCTCTTGGATATCTCCTCTGATAATCTCCTTTTCTTCAACATTACCACCCCTCTCTTGGCTAAAGAGCTGTTGAACAGTTGAGTTAATGTTCCCTCTTTCCTCTCTATCTATTGTGATTTTTCTTTCTGTTGTCTCACGTCTGTTAAGCAGGTTCATCATAATATTGTTCAAGTCTCCATGTATAACCTCCTCTCTCTGGATCTCTGGAGCTTCCTGGTTTAGAAGTTTGTATTTAGCCATTCTGACATCTCCAATCTCATCTGCCTCGATCAGGATACCCTGTGACTCAACCATTTTCTGAGAATACAGCTCTTCTAGGGTTCCCCTGATGCTCTTACCAATGATCTCTGTTTTTTCTACATTGCTCTCATTAAACTCCGTCAGGGGAGTCGTTTCAAACAACCATGTTGTGGTCTTCACATCTGCTTTTGGGATTTCTTCACGAGAAATAACACTTTCTGTTTCATCAAGTTCCTTAATACGATCAAGCGGTTCTTTTTCAAATAGCCACACAGACTGCTTGACATCACCTTTTACTGTTTCTTCATGTGCCACCTTCTCCATATCCTCATACTCTGAACCTTCACCACGGATCTTGTCAATGGTGTGAGTTTCAAACATCCACGTTGCACTTCTTACATCACCCTTTTGAATTTCACTTACACTAACAGTTCTAACATATTTTTTTGACAGGTCATCCATTTCAAAACGCTGTTTATTTGTTTTCACATCTCCTCCTTGAATGTCTGCCACTGTCTTAACAGCAACTTTCATGTCCTCTGCAATCTCATCTAGAGGCTGAGTCTCAAACCTCCACCTTGCTGTGCTGACATCTCCTTTTTGGATGTCTTCCTCAGTAACAGCTTTGATAACATAAACCTCATCTGTGTTTTTTATAGAGTCAAGAGGCTTTGTCTCAAATAACCATCTTGCCCCAACCACATCTCCTCGTAAAACCTCTTCTTTTGTGACTGTAGTAACCTCATGATAGTGCCCTTCTTTGTCCCTGATAGCATACAATGGCTGAGTCTCAAACATCATGGTATAATTTTTTACATCCCCTTTCTCAGTCTCCCTGCACGCGATACTCTGTAGTTGGTTGACCTCTGTTTCAGATGCCTCTTTCTGAACTTTATCTAATGAGTAAGTCTCAAAAATAAAGCGACCTTTATCAACATTACCTCCCTGAATATCAGTTATTGTGTGTATTTCTTTGGATTCCTCCCGAATGGAATCAATTGGCTGGTTTTCAAACATCCATGTACAATTCACCACGTTTCCTTTCTGAATATCTTCAGCTTGATGGGATTTCAATTTATGCATAGTTTCCTCTGCTGTGGAAGTCATTATATCAGATGATTGAGTCTCAAAAATGTACTTCATCCTCGATACATCTCCAGATTGAACATTAATTTCAGTGATTCTTTTAAAGCCACTATGATCTTCATCATCTGTGATGTTTTCCAAATTTTCTGTTTCAAATAGAAAGCGAACTAGACGTACATCTTTGCCCTGTACATCCTCTTGCTTTACTGTGCAAGTTTTTAGGATATTCTCAGATTCATCTTTGATGCTGTCAAGTGTCTGAGTCTCAAAAAGCCATGTACATGTTTTAACATCTCCTTTCTGGATGTCTGTGGTGTCTTCAGTCTTTGTCTCTGCTTTTTCATACAAGACATCCATTGGTTGAGTCTCAAACAGCCACTGACATGTTTTAACATCACCTCTTTGGATTTCAATGCTCTCGTTTTTCCTGTTGTCCTCTTCTTCAAAGTTGCTGAAGTATTTGATGCCATCAAGTGGTTGGGTTTCAAAAAGCCATTTGGCAGTTTTGACATCACCTGACTGGATTTCTTCCTTAGATATACCCTTTATTATCTGAAACTTAGTAATACTCTCATCAAACTGATCAATAGGACGTGTTTCAAACATCCATTTACAGCTTCTCACATCTCCTTTGACAACTTCCTCTCTCCGCACAGTTTTGACTTCATGATAGTGTCCTGAGCTGTCCTGTACAGCATACAAGGGAGCTGACTCAAAAAAAACTTTATTTGACTTTACTGACCCACTAGTGACTCCCTCAACCTGAATCTTCTGTGCATCTATACACTTGCTCAGATCCATGGTCTCAAATATCTCTTTGTAATTTGTGACATCACCCTTCTCAAGATCTTCTAGATTAACAGTTTTTGTGATCTCTTTCTTCTCATCCCTGATCTGTTCAAGAGGTTTGCTTTCAAACAACCACCTCTGGTGTCTCACATCACCTTTCTCTTCCTCTAATGCCACCATCTTTTTTAATTTACCAACTTCTGGTAACTCTTTTAGGTTTTCCATTGGCACTGTTTCAAACAAATGCCTAGCAGAAGTAACATCACCGCCCATAATGTCTTCTGACTCTGCTGGTCTTGCATTGGTGTTATCCTTAAGCTTATCCATTGGCTGTGTTTCGAAGATCATGCAGTGTCTGCGCACATCTGCACCTAGGATCTCCTCCTTTTGAGTCTTTGTGTTTTCCCATTCCACATCTTTGATTTGATCAAGAGTCTTTGTTTCAAACAGCCATCTTCCCTTGTTTACCCCACCTTGATAGTCTTCCTCCATGGAAACTCCACAGATCAATTTTACCTTAGTTGGATCTTGGTGGATCAGGTCCAGAGGCTGAGTTTCAAAGAGCCAACGTGATGTCCTTACATCACCTTTTTCAGTCTCTTCACGTCGGACCTTGGTAATCTCTAGCATCTCACCGGAGTCACCTTGAATAACACACATGGGCTGTGTCTCAAACATTTTGGTTGTCTTCTTTACCTCACCTTTGACCTCCTCAAGCTCTGTCTTCAGCTGCAGGAAGTGACTTTCATCAATAGTTTCTGTGTGGCCGAGGGTGTCAAGGTGCTGTGTTTCAAACAAGTACCTAGCGGTTTTCACATCTCCACCTGCAATGTCTTTAGTGCCCATCGTTGTCATCTCCTGCTCATCATCTTGGTAAATTCTGTTAAGTGTGTCCAAAGGCTGTGTCTCAAACAGCCACGCTGCAGTTTGGACATCTCCCCTTGCCAGCTCAGTCAGTTTTCCACTGTGATCTGCTGAGTCAGTTTTTTCTGTACCCAGAGCATCAATAGGCTGTGTTTCAAACATCCACGTGGTATACTTCACGTCTTTTCCAGCTATTATTTCCTGCTGAGCAATGTTCTTGCTTTCATCCTCATCAGGTGTACCATCCTTTATAGTATCTAGCGGCTTGTTCTCAAACATCCAGCGCATTGACTGCACCTCCCCTTTAAGGATCTCGTCCCATTCCAAATACTCTCTCTCTGGGCTTATGCACCTCCCAGGACTGGTACTGCCACTGTTCTCAAAAACATACCGTGCTTGCTGAACATCTTTGCTCACCTCCTCATCACTGTCAGTATAGGTGTGCTCCATCTCTGTCACATCAGTGAAGAAATCACGTTCCAGGTTTTTACGCACCTCTGGGTGGATGTGTTTGCAGAGACGCTTTAGTTCATAGAGGTTCCTCTGCTTGGAGTACTGTTCTTTATTGACTGCATATTTAGCTGAAGTGGACTGATCTGTTGGTTTAGGGGAAGAACAACGTCCAGGAACTTGGTGGTGATACACGGCAGATTCTGTATGAGGGAACTGCTCCAGTGACTCATACTGAGTGGAGGCCACTGAGAAGGTAGAAGCCTCTTGCGTGGTGTTAGTGACAGCCACAGACTCATAGCTACCTGTGGCAGTGCTCTTTGAAGACACATTTACTGGGGCCCATGGAAACTGGTTGTAATCAACATCAATCTTTTTGTTATAGAAAGAAAAGACAAGCATCATTTTAATCAATATATTATCATCTGTATAATCTTTACTACTTTACATTCACTGTTAAGTAACTATTTGCATATATAAGCAGAAAAAAGAGTGACAGAAAGAAACATGAATAAATAAAATTGGTAAAATACTGCAGCCTGCAAAGTTGTTAGTAAAGAGGGAAAACATCCAGTTGATTTTTTATATAATGATCACTTTAACCACAGAAGATACTGGATTGGATTCTGTGAATGAATTATTATAAAATGTTACTATGCTAAACGTTTTTGTTACCTTGATGTGTTTGGGTGGACTGGCCTCTTCAATACTTTTCTCATGCTGCTGTTTCAGAGCTTGAGTAGAAACTTTTGGCAAATTCTCTCCTCCGATCACAACCACTGTTAGGAGTGAAGAGTAAAGAGACAGAAAAGGGAGGAACCTATCAGAACTAATAAGAGCTCATAATAACGCCAGTTCTTTATTTATTAAAAACAAACGGTTCTCCACATGAGGACTACCTTTCTCATCAAAATGATCTCCAAAACTGGAGGCCACGCTCTGATGAACCTTCTGGTCCAGCGAAACCTAACATATAAATACACAGTGAGTAGCGATCATCACTTCAACAGAGCTAAGATGTTTAGTTTAAGATTATACAAAAATGTATTTTACCTATAAACTATAGGTAAATGGAGTATATGTAAATGTGTTTATATACCTGAGCATTTCCAGTACTGCTTTCTCTAACACTGCTCCTCATCATCACCTGCGATGAGCTCACCACCTCCTGTAAGAAGGTAAAGCCAATGTTCAACTCACATTGCAGGGCACTGCTGAAAGCTTCAAGTTATCAATGCACCATGGTACAAATGTTCCATTGAGGTAAACTGGAGTCTTGTTTCAGTTTTCCTGTATTGTGTTTGTGTACCTGTCTCTGCTGGTAGTGGGATTGTGTAACAGTGCTTTGGGATGCAGAGGAGGAACTGAACTCTTGGCTTTCGAACTGTTTCTTTACACTGGCCAGTCCGCCTGGCAGAGAGCAGGGCTCAGAGCTGTCCATGACCTTAGAACAAAAACACACACATATACATGCTTACATAGACTGTATAGGAAGGTAATGTGTTTGGTTCTCCTGTAGGGGGCGTTACCAAGTTAACAGCAAAAATTTGTCTTATTTTTGGTTTAAAACTAAACACTGTTTAATATTTAACAAATCACATACAGACCTAATCAATTATATCACTGCGCAGCTGATAAAATTTCACAATAAATGACTATGTATTGCAAAATTCGTGAGAATGCATTATAAGTCTGTTGTATGATACTTGTTTAAATATCAATTAATAATCAAACATAAATGATTTACTGTTCATTTAATGCATCCACATTTTTATTTGTTGTCTCTCTTTTTAAAGTTGTTTCTGGAATTGATTTGATATATCAGAGTTTATTCTGTAAGCTTGTTTTTGTATCTATTATATAAGAGTCATTAGCATTAGCTGAAGGGTTTGTCACACAGTGATAAATATTAAAGGAAGCGGGAGACTGTAGACAGAGAATCATGATCTCTGTCTTCTCTCACGACAGGTAACGTAACATATGTTGATGAACGTTGTGTTGCTGTGCTGATCTCTTACCACAGATGGGCTTCTTTCCTCCCTGGTTGTGGCAGCTTGATAGAGGGCCAGTCTCTGCTTGAGAGGAACGGTTTCAGGCTCAGTCTCAGCGTTTGAGTCCCCTGATGGTGGAACACCTGCGCTGCCCGCAGCTACAACACACACAATGTTGGGCTGCAATAAATCTCATGTAACATACATAAATACACTTCCATACCCTGAAGAACAGACCTCATGGTAAGCTGTCAACACGCTCTCATGGCAATTCAAACTGTTTAACTGTGACTGCATTTCTCTAATAATTGACCCCTTTTGTGATTTTACCCTCACACAGATTTATGTGAAATCGCACCTCATAAAATATTTGTTTTCTCTGGAGATCAGGTTGTGAGTTCAAAAGATCTTGGAGATCACATCACCTGTCAGAACTTCAGGAGTAAATTTAGCCAGACAAAGTCAAGCTGGCAGCAGAGATGTATTGTGCAGCTAATGCTCACACACTAGATAGATGGACTTACTATAGATGGATCTACAGGCAGAGACAAGATGAGAGATGATGTCATAAAACATACATGTGACATCAATCACTGTCTGTTTTGTGTAAGGATTGCCACACTTGCTACTTATTTTCAGTTGTTTTTCACTGCATATTAAAGTGATGCTTGTCATTTCTAATGATATTAAGTAGTATTGCAACAATGACTAATTTAAAACTGTCTTTCATTAGTTAGACAAACATCCTGTCGTTATTTTATGTTCCTATGGCACCACATAACTCAAAATGATGTGCATGTATTTTAATACTGCATATTCATATAGAGATTTAAAAATACTGTAAACCAATATAAGCTGGATTTTTTCAGACAAAAAGAATGAGTGTACCACAATAGCACTTCAAATCAGACTACATTTATTGTATTAGAATGATTTAAAAATAAAACTCAAAACAACAAACTCAACAACTTCTGTGTTTAAGTTCCTGAATTTGATGCATCAGTAAGTGCCAGAATGCAGAACACATTGAATCTTATTGGCTGCTGATCTCAGGTCAGGTATCTGTTCTGTCACAAACCCGCATTGCTTTTATTGCATCAGTAAAGCATGACCATATCACCATGTGACCAAGATATGTTCTCTGAACCGTTAATTTTAGCAGAGCAGTTATTCCGAGCATGCTAGTGTAAATCTAACCCAGCAGAGACGATTCTGATCCAAAATAACTTTAGTAGCTGTTGAGCAGAAACTCTTCACCTGAAACTATCTGACATTTTTCAAAGAGAAAGCTGGTGAGATGTGGAGACAGAAGGATCACACACTTGTTTGTCAGGGGGGGAAGTTGGACAAGCAGGGCTCAATGCGGCTCGAACCGGAGAGGTGGGCAGCAGTTCAGGCAGGTTACCACAAAGCGATCGTGGCACTGAGAGCAATTAAAGGAGACTTTTTTTAAACCACGGCCCGTTAGTTTCATATTTCACAGAATGGAAGAGAGAAAGAGACCTCTAGAAGAGTGACTTACTATGCAAAGCCAATAAAGCCAATGACAAATATACAAGTATTGTGTAAACTGACAGGCTATTTAATTGTCTTATATTAAAACCCTGCTGTACATTTACTTTGTGTTGGACATCTGCTACATGTACATGTGTTAGCATGTGTTAGCAGGCCTGTAATATTCTCCACTCAGTCTATGGAATGCAGCAGTAGCTTACAGTCTAAATTCAGAAAGTCCGGTCATAGAGACTCTATTATTAGAGGACACATTGAGTGAAGTTGCATATACTTTCCTCACAGCCACCAAAACGCACCATGAATAAAAGACCAAAAGTGTGTTTCCTCTTCTTCTTCTCTGTGTTTGTACATGTGGTCTTTAACTAGTGATGCGCACAACCAGCACCAGATTTTTTTAATCATATAGAAAAGTTTAAAATAAAAACTAAAAAATAACAAGGGTTTAGTTCTAGTCTTAATGAATTAGCCAAACAACATATGAAACAAGTTTCAGAGAATCCCATCAATTGGTTCATATTTTTAAATTAACCAACCAAACCAAAACATAAGTCTCTTTTATTTGTTGTCTACAACTCATTCTCCATTTAAAGCAATAATGCTTAATTTCCTCATAATGAAACGTGTTCTGTAAACCTGAAAATGTCTTAAATAGTTTCATCTCAAAGAAAAAAATGTAACCCTTTTTAAAATATACAATAATATAATCAATATTCTGTGTGACCACTATGAAGTCATTAATTAAACCCCACAAATGATGTTAGCATGTGGTACAGAATCAGAATAGATTAGCATGGAGGCTTGAGTCCATCTCCAGTAATATCAACAACAAACTACAGGTCTACATCAGAACTCACCCACAGAGGTCTGGAGTTTCCGCTGTATTTACAAAACGTTACTGTCACCTGGACAATCCAGATCCCACCTGGAGACCCTCAGACACCCAGCGTCTGTGTGAAAGTGCGTGAGCTTTAAGTTTGGAAACCAGCTCCAGTCTGCTGTCCGGCTCACCTCAGAGTGATGGGGGCAGAGAGATCTGCTTGTATTTCACAGGCCCCACCATCAACCCTCCTCCTCCTCCTGAAGACTGCCAGACTGCTGGGCCTTTTTTTAGATAAGCTACTAAACATGCCCTTAACCTGAAGCCAGGGAGACAGACAGACACGCTGAGGGGAGCGGCACCCCGCTGTCTGAGGGGGAGATTTTAGGGTCAGACACTCTTATTTTCATCAAACAATTTAACCTTTGAATTTACATCACCACTGTTCATGAGAAACACCTGTTAGTATCTCCTGAACAGCGAAGAGTTAAATGACAACCTGTGAGATGTTTCTCCTGTAACATCTCATTATTTTCTCACCGACATCTCAAACTGCCCTCAGATCTGCTCCAAATCAAACATTTTAATATAAACGTAAACATTTTTAATCAGCCTACAAGTTGTTACATCTAATTCTATGTTTTATTGAAAATGAAATCTATGCTAGTCACATTATTATATAGAAAAAACTACGTCACCTGAGGCACAAAAAACAACTTCTGACCAGTAAAATTTCCTTTGGCAGCTATAAAACAAACATGTTCACTTTCTCCATTTAACTGGGTCAGATAAAGCAGCAAATCACCTTGAGAACCACATGACAAAATCACTTGTGTATGAATGTCAGGGTCAGATATTACACTGGGATTGAGTCACCATGACTACCAAATCCAGATATTTAAAATATGAGGTCAAAAATATCTCTGTCATGAATTAATAATAAACACATAGTAAATTTCATACTGTACTAAGTTTGACAGTAATTCCCCATCAAAAAAGTTGTGGCCACGTTATATTTTTACTTATGGGTAACATCTTAACAATGTAGACATGTAAGACGCTTAGAGACTGAGAGACGACGATCAGAACAAATTATTTCCTTTTAACACAGCAACTCATTTCACCCAAAAGATGTAGTTTGTGCTTAATGTCTACAGACACCAATGTGCTTAATGCACACCTACTTTTGTGTTTTTTAATATAAAAACATGCTGTGTATATTTATTTGTTAAAATATGTTAAAAAATAATTCTGAGGGGACAGTACTGTACTTCCTTTTCATAGCAATATTAAAGAGAAAAAATACTGTAAAGTTTAGAAAAAGGAGTTTAAGATGTTTCAGTAATAAGTAATAAAGTTAACCATGTATCCAATAAGCACAACTGCAGATGCACACAGACAAATAAACAAAAATCAAAACTAATATTTACAAATCTTCTTAGCATGTGTGTGGAAATATATTCACTCAACAAATGCAAATACAAACACTGGATGGATGAGCGTCGTCACGGTGTGTGCGTGCATATGTACATGTGCTGAATGACCCTAAACAAAGCTGTCTATTTAAAAGATGAGATGATTTAAAGAATGAAAGAGGGAGACAACAGACCCTGAGTGTACAGGTCAGCTCACCTGTCAGACAAACCTATTCAATTACACAGGCCACCCGCTAACACACTGCTGACACTACATACATTCAAAACACACAAATACAAACATAGACTGCAACATTAATGGTTAGTATGAGGAACTGTGAGACTGTATCCTGTATCTGTAACGGACAGAGCCGTCATACAAACAATGTTACAGCAGACATGCAAACATGTACATGCGCGCACACACACACACACACACACACGTATGTACACACAAACAGAAGCACTGAAGCTGAAGTCTGTCAATAGTTGTCATCATGCTAGACAGCAATGTGAGAAGTCTTTAATCATGCACCTTTAAACACACTCACACACACACACAAACACACACACACACACTTTAGTTTAGTTGAACAGCTAACGCCATTTAGTTGAACAGCTAAGTATGTGTGCAGCCAAACACACAATCTTTTGAATTAGTTTAAAATCTCATTTCCTCAATCAGCCTTTATAGAAACAAATCCTTTATATGTGTTATTAAATTGTATTTTTAATTTTACTTAGACATAACTGAAGTTCTTTAACAGGACTGATGTACTCTAGCACAAAAAACAAAAAATACTTACAGTCTGAATCTGCATTTGACATGTTTTCTGCACCACTAGATTTGTCTGCAACTCTTCCACTGGGTGAATGTAAAGCTCTCACTTCCTAGAGAGAGAGAGAGAGAGACAGAGAGAGAGAGAGAGAGAGAGAGAGAGAGAGAGAGAGAGACAGGCAGGTGTGGTTAGAGAACACTCGCATTAACCAGCGCTCCACAGATCATGAAACAAATGGAGGTGGTCTGTGTGTTGGTTTAGTCCATTTATCATTAACAGTACATCAGTCAACAACATTCAGCGTTACATAAGCGTGAATTCACCTGAAGCCTAAAAACAGAATCAGTTTCAATGGCCTGTGACAAAAACACACAAATGAGGAAAACAGAAAAAAAACAGAACAAACTTCCAACCGTAAAATCTATTAACATACAAATAAAAGCATAACATAATAAGCATAATAAATGTCACGTTTTAAGCTTTTTAAATAGGTTTAACAGAGTGTTGTGTTGATGTTTGTGTTTCTTCTTTGTAGCTCTTGATATTAACGCGTGTATTTGCATTGGCTGTTCATACACACAACACACAACAGCCCTGTGTCTCTAACAATCGTCATTAGTTTTGCATTTGAGTTGCATTTGAATATTTTAATAGGTTTCCTGAACTAGTACTTTGTGGGAACTGTGTAACATTTAGACATTCTTTACACATTCTACTAACTGTAAGTAACTTTGCAACTACTTGTCGACTACCAGTCACTAGATCATTAGTAGAATCTTAACTTAGTATCGACTGACACTTTGTTCTGATGGTCACTTTAACTGACTTTAAGTAACTTAAGAACATGTCAAATACAAGTCAGCTTATTCTACTAACCCTAAACTAACAGTCCACCATGTCAATGACATGTCATTAGAGTAGAATGTCTAAAGAGGACAATCATAGTAAAGTGTAACTGTGGGTTGTGAGCCTTACAGGTTATTGATTCATTCTGTCTGAGGAAACAAGACCTTAAACGACACAGTCCACCAAACACAAGAAACAGCTGCAGAGACTCTCAGGGCTCACAGTGATGACTTATGTCATTCATATGACGTCAGAACAGCTTCATTTTGTATGATTACTAAATATCCGCACAGGCTGAAGTTCCGCAACATCACCAGCAGGGGTCACTGTGCTGAACGCACCAAACATTACAGAAACCACTAAATAACGCAAAAATAATGTTTTCATTATTAGTGCACGTGTGTGTACTGATGTTAACGAGCTCATAAAGCATAAGGAAACTGTACGTGTGTGTTCCCAGTAGACACCATGTATTTGTAGTAGTTCCCATGTATTTGCACTGCATATTTTGTGTGTATCATTACAGTAACAGACATTTGTATATATTTTACATATTATTTTGGTGGTTCAGATTGCATAACGTTGACTACAAAAAAAGAGAGTAAAAAAGTTTCAGTCTTGATCTCTCAGTCTTGCAAACTTAATCATCACCTAAAATCTCTTCCATAAGTTTTCCACGTGTAAAAGCGCGCGCACACACACACACACACACACACACACACACACACACACACACCTGTGGAGTCATATGTCACTGATCAGCTCATCTGACACACACACACACACACACACACACACACACAGATTCTGTTGAACACTGAACTAGGAGGTCAAAGTTCATCTGGCCCAGAGAACAGAGAACAGGTGGTTTCATTTACACACTGAAAGGCTGAGTGTCACTTAATCAATTACACTGCCAGCAAATGAGAGCTGACTGCTGTAAATGAATTCTAATAACAGCCGTGTGGATTTCTCAGATATGAGTCTATAGATGTTTTGTGATCATTGTAACATAGATGTCATAAACATGTTTATTTAAAATACACTAATATTTAATTATATTGTTACCTGTATGAACAAACAGACCCTGTAGGATCTCTAAAGAGATTGAAACGTTAAACCTGGAGAGTTAACAACAGAAAAGTTGTTCTGTAATTTGCATGTATTTTTGTGAATGTCTTGTATTTCTGAAGACTGAAGCATTAAAACATCTTAACCAATCAAAATGCTCTTGAAAAAAAACTAATTTTGTGTTTCCTTGTGTTTGTCCGTATAGTACTGTGGTTTACGGATGCTATTATATTATAACGTTTATCTCATACTGGTATTAACATGGTTCTCCAAGATACCTTTACCACAGCTATTACGCAAAACTATATCTTACCCTGGTACTGTTTGCGTGTGTGTGTATAAGGGGATTTCCTGTTTTTGTAAGCACCACTGAGAGTGTCCCATTACTCTGCTGTCTCTGTGATAAGTGGACATATTTAAACATGAGTCACTGACCTGAAGTTAGAAAAACAAGACAGCGTGGCAGTTTTCTCTCGTACACTCACTCACTCACACACACACACATACGAATGCATACACACACACACACACACACACACACACACACACACACACACAGCTACCTTCTCAAAGATTGTGCATGTATTACGGTACACAAAAGATTACTCCATTAACTTTAATGTAGACGGCTTCACAAACACATCTGCATTGTGTCACAAACACAGCAAAAACAAAACCAGGAGTTTTGGAGATGTGGGGTTTAGACTGAACAAGGCTGCACATTTATCTGCATAAAGTGAAGATGTGCTAAGATTACCATACACACATTTCAGATGACAGACGGACACATACCGAACATCCTGTGACAGTGTGTGAACGTTTAAACATCTAAATATCTGAGTTATTGTCCCCGGGCCTTGACCAGAAGATCTTCTTGTTTCTGGAGCACTAAAGTCAGCCAGGAACTGTCGCAAGGAGCTGCTTTTAGCTGCACATAGCACAGGGATAAAAGAGCAAGATGACGGCATGTAATAGTTTCTACACGTTTAGCTGTTACTGTGTTTGTAGGGTATATTTAGCGGCGGCAGGGCGATTAACTGTCAGCTAGCTTTAGCCTATAGCTTGTTATTGAACCGGGGTAAACAGCTACCTGAAACTAAACCTAAACACTGTTCCAGGTTCACACTTGTGCTGTCAATTACCTCAAAAGAAGAATAAGATTAAGCTTTCAGTTTGTAAAAACCACATATCATGTTTATAATGTGAAAATCACGGGGCAACCCTGATGAACAACAGGGTCCGACAGAAACCCCTCTCAGACCAGCAAAGAAGCTGGTGGACCACTGACAGATGCCCGGCAGGAGAACCACCACACCAGCCTGTAAAACAACAGCCAATACCACCAATGCTGCCTTTAACAGATGAGATGACTGAGCAACTGTATCACGTTAGTCACATGTAAATGTGTGTATTTATTCAAGTGCATGTCTAGCTCATTAGAGTTCAACTGAAAATGGATTACTGTAAACATGCATTTACAAATACCAAAATAACATTCATTTAATAAAACGGGAGGAATCAGACTGGACCAGCATGGGAGTTTGTAATGGTCTGATGTTATTTACACAAAGATGTATAATGTTTTTCACACTCGTCCTTGAACCATAAACATAATTATTCCAAAGACAACAAGCAGCAATAAATTCCAGGAAATAAGAGCTTTTATACTAAACACTGAGATGAATTGTTTATAATGAGGCTAAACAATGATTTCCTCTGTTGCATCACTGATTCCTGAGATATGAGACAAAGCAGAACTGATCCCACAATTCCAGTTAAGTTTAAAAACTTTTTTCACTTTAAAATGAATAATTAACCAGAGACAAACAAAAACTTTGGTGAAAGTGCTACACAAAATAAGTGTTTATTCAAATCACAAAAAAGGTATCAAAACCATTCTAATTGTCCTGTTTTTATATTTCACCTGCTATTAGTCCATATATGTATAAAACATCTTACGTTGCACATATATCAGGTGAAAAGCAGTACAACTGAGTACAGCTTTGTAGTCGCCAGTCATAATACTGACACCTGCTGGACAGAATGTGTAACAGCAGGTCTGTTTCAAACGCGCTCATTGGCTAAAACTCTCACAAACCAAAACTAAAATCCAACAACATCTGAACAGGGTGTAATGCATTTAGATTCAGAAGTTATTAACAGCCCTTAACAATGACAGTCTCTCTGTATTCTCTGAGTAATAATGAATGAGAGACAGAGAGAGAGTTGAGGGTATCTCTGCAATAAGATCATGAAATATTAATACCCTCTGCGGGAGGAGAGGTCATGTTTCAGACAGACACGATGGATGGATGGATCTCTAGCAATCTCCCTCCACTTCCTGTGTTTACCTGGCCAACAACTATCCTCTCAATCAGACACCGCAGCTGCTGTTGTGCTCTTGTGT
>JBAJNP010004977.1:0-30876 GCA_036877545.1 Yasuhikotakia modesta | reverse complement strand
ACCTTTACAAAGACGTGCCAAAGCAACCAACCCTAAAAACAGTTTGAGCCTTATTTGTCACTTGACACAAACAAAATGCAAATTGCCACTTTCACCCATGAACAAGTTTAGCGAACAAACGACTTTTGCTGTGAGTGTTTTTTTCCTCACTAGACAATTTAAAAAAGTCAGGCTATTGTTTCTATCTCCCTGTGATTTTAGAGGGAAGGTCACTGTTCTTATTGCAGTGCACATTACTTTTTATACATTATGTAAAAGAAAACAAAGACAGGAATAGCTACAGAACAATCTCAACTCTTTGATATATGTTGTTAGCCAGGGTGTGCCACATGGTTCCAGTCAACTTCCTGTCATTCTGTTGACTTCCTACCACTTCCTCTTTCTTTCTCATTTTCTTCCTCTTTTTCTGCCTTCCCTCTTCTGTGGACAACAGACATCTATGCTATGTGTCCTAACTAGGCACAACACAAACAAAAATGAATGACTCACTGATGTTTAGTTTTCAGCCTAACCTGTTGAATATTTTGTCACTCATTAGGTTTGCATTTCTGCAACATTGCAAATTCATTGGTCCAGAATTCTCCTCCACATAACTTTATATTAAAGGTTTTGTTCTCAAAACACAATCAAAAGTGCAGAACCAGGAGAATTTGTGACAGAATCTGAGGTCTCTGGGGTAACAGATTGCAAAATAAAAGTTTCTTAGTTTAGCTATTTTTCATTGAAACCATTGCAACTGTGACAAACTCCAAGTACTACGCAGACTGAATTAATTTGCAGAGGGCTGTTTTCCCTTTATTCTTTGTAAAAGCTCCAGTCGCCTTTGGATTTCCATAACCTGTGTTTGAAAGGAGCCCATGGGGCATCCGGCTGACCTGCCAGCAACAAACTATAAAAGAGATTATGAAATTTATATAATGCCTGCAGAAATCCGATAGGGATTAACGTATCTGAAAACACAAAGTACAGCGTGTCGTGCAATTTTATGTAATACAAAAAAGAAACATGTTGGATTGTTCACATTATTCACAGTCGGTTAATGTTGGGGGCTGTATTGCTTTAATAAAGAATCAATATTAACAGATGGTGTGATCTCTAATAAGACAGAAAGAGAGCTGAATATGAGCAGATGAATGAATTATTTCTTTTTTTAGTTAAACTCTCCCACTGTCTCCTTATATCTATCTGTGCTTTAAACTTCAGATGCCACAGATGAACGTATGAAAGAAACAATTATGCGGAGATATGAATAAACAGATGGTTTGCCTTTTTAAGAAACGTCTGAATGGCTAAGCTCTACCAACACAAACAAAAAAGTTTGTTAATTAGTATTAAATAGTGCTTTATTGTATGGTGTGTATGTACCCTTAAAACAAGATTTATTTACTTTAGAACTTTAATTTATCTTTATTTACTTAAGTTGTTTATCAGAGATTCTTAAAAGATTTTAAAGTATATTAAAAATGAATTAAAAAAGAACATTCAGTACATTTAAAATAAATGTGAATTAAAATTGAAAATAAAATAAAATCAAACCATTTAATAGGGATTCTATAAAATCATGATATTTAAATTACATTTTACATTTTATATTTTTTCTGGAAAACATTCACAATGTTGTTCAAAAGTTGCTTTTCTGCAAAGTCAAATGGCAAAGGGCAGAACCGAGGGCAAATACAGAGCAGTGGTTATCTCAGTGTACAGTAATTACCCAGTAATGGCTTTGGTGTCTGAAACACAGGCAGAGATTTGCAGTATCTTAAAAGATGGAATTAAATCAAACAGCCTGTATTTTACCATCCATTTACACTGGTTGCTATACAACTGACCCGCAACTGTTGTAATTATGATAATTAGGGTTCAGGCAGCTATGTACACAAACCAACATCTGCGTCGATCATCAGGGAAGATGTCTAGCTGGAATTACACATTCTGTAAATGCTGCCATATAGTTCAAGATATAAAAAACACAGGGTTATACAACAAAATCAACATCTAGCGCAGGCACACCTACACAATGCTTAAAAAAGTGGATTTAAATGGAGATTGTCCTTTTCTGTGATTCTCACCTCCATTCGCACTGATTCACAGATATAAACTTTGGTATGACGGAAGTGTTTAAATTTCTCGCAGTCATTTGGCTCAGATGTGTAAGTGTGTGTGTTAAAGGCAGAGAAAGAGAGACTGGGAGATATACAGGGAGAGAAAGTGAGAAAAATCAGAGCGACATAAATTCAGCACGAGGCTTAATCACTTTTCACGTATCATCACTTCAATCTCTGTGCTGGAGCAACAAAAGCCTCCTGCCTTCAAACGTGGTTTATAAGGGAAAGATTTTGAAAAGTGTGTGAAGTGACTGAAAACAACAACGAAAGTTTGTGTTTGACTGTCTAACACCACTCAGAGACAGACCCCAGATGCCCCAAGTGTGTGTGTTTGTGTGTGTGACTCAATTAAGAATATATGTTTAATGTTATACAGCAGACATTTTATCATTGAAAACAGGACTTTCCTTGTTCTGGTAATGAAGGAGTTTGATGTACTACATAGACTGTAGCGTTCATAACTCAAACCCTCTTTTTCCGATCTAAAAGACCATCTACTAAAACGAAGCTGGATTTGAGACAGGGTGGAAAATGGGCACATGAAACTAAACTATGTCTGTTTTTGTTGAAAAAAGCCTTGATTGCAATTGATTGCAAGTGAAAATCCAAAAAAGTGTATATTGTGACCCCTGAAAGATGAATATGCTGAAGATGAATAACTCATGGCAAAGATGCATTTCATCACACACTTCCAAAAACTGAATGCTAAACACACCTCATCTGACCTCACTGACTTCTGACTCCTCATCGACACGAATGATAGGATATTAATGCTGTGACTGATTCTGCGCTTGACCTTTTTTCTGCCTGTTTTATGACAAGGAAGTAGAGAAAGGATTTGTCAGAAGGAAATGTTTTTTCCTTCTTTGTGAGAAAGTTGTTTACAATCATTCGATTGAACCCCAGAGGCTGCAAAGCTTTTCTCCTGATAGCCATTAGTACCGGCCATTTCATTTCCCCATTGGTCAGGGCAACCTCTACGGCCCTAGTTTCCAGGCAACGGTCTGAAGACAAAACAAGGGTCATCGGTTAGCAAAAGAAGCAGCCCTGAGGCGCTCGCAGCTGCCTCACGAGTCATTAGAGACCATGTACTAGACAGGACAGAGGGTGCGGTTGGAAATACACGTGTGCAAGTGTCTGTTTGACTGCTCCTGTAAAAACTTTACTGGAGTCTGACTGACAGTGCTTAGGAAAGAAGATAAAAGAGTTGAGCTCATCTGCACAGAGATGGAAAGACCAGAACTCAGTGCAAAAGAGTGTTTGAATGCTTACCTGACAGAGATGAGATGGTATCTCCTCCAGACAATCAATGGAGATCCACAAACCGCACTGAGGAGAAATAAAAATATTCAAAAATTACAAAGATTCCCTTAAGTTTATACATGTTTTGAGTTTGCAAATGGTTTTAAAATTTAATTGAGAATTCTGATTGGTTCTCGCCTTTATGCAAATGCAACATTCTTACAGAATTGACCATATCACTTTGACACATGATGGCATACCATAATTTCCATGCATAACCTACACACAGACACGCGCACACACACACACACACACACACACACACACATGGCTGTGATCAGGCAAAACCCATCTTATGATTGCTAACAAGGCTGCAGACATAAAACATATTCAAACGATGCATAAAAGATTAAACATATATTGGTACACTGGTTTGAACAATAGCATAAAGCACATGTCCAGCTTTGTAATGTGTGCATGCTCATGTATAGAGTTTCCCCCTGAGTCTCATTTTTCCTCTCTTTAACTGAAGTAGAAAGCAACGGCACAATTCCTCTTATTTTTCAACAAAATAGATCAGAAGGGAGTCATCAAAGCTGCTCCACTGAGGATAAATCAAACAGGACACGCAGAGGAAAGACAAGGACACATGCGCACACACACACGCATGCACACACACACACACACAGGTAGGCAAAGTCACACAAAGACATGCATACATACACAAAGTGGGGCTGCTGTCACCGTAGCTAGTTAATAGAGACACACACACAGACACACAATCACCTATCCAGCTTCTCTCCGGGATGAAGTTTTAATGGTGACAGAATATGGTGAGACATAACATCTTTATGTTGCAAAAGTAGGTCTTTGTGAACTCTACACGTGATTGGCTGACAGGCCTGGTTTTATTATCTCTCTCCCTCTCTCTTCATTTCCTGCAGTCTACACTGTCCTACAGAAAACAAAAATTCTCATAAAGGCTGTCTTTCACAGCTAACATTATTTTCATTTTGGAATTGCAAACATTTCTGTGTACACTGTGCCATCTATTAGATTTTCATATATATTAGATCTATAAGATTCATATCGTCCACTACAGATTGCCGAATGTGTCAAACATTCTTTGAAACTCACTTTATATTAGTTATTAAATATTAAAACAATACATACAGTTACAGTAGGAACTGCAAGGGTGCAAGAGTATTTTGAGTGGGTATCATGTTGTTGCTATGTAACCGGTAAAAGGTATTTTGGATGGAGACTAGAGTATTGTTAGGCGTTTCATACAATCCGAAAAGCCTCCATGAGATTCTGGCTTGTAAATACGTCTATTGGCTTTTTATCCATTTAATTACCTACATGGTGATTACATACAAAGCCTGATGACACACTGCTACCTAACAGGATGTGTAAATTGATGTTTCATTTATTTATGCACTATAAACACACAGGAAATGTTTCATAGCCAAGAGTTTTCAGTTGTTGAAATGCATAACCATAACTATGCATTACTAAAAGTAATGCCTGCCTCTGCAAACTACAGCAAATAGCAAATGCAAGTCACACCACATAATTTGAATAATCCAAACCTAAAAACACACACACAGCATAATCAAAAGGATTCAGATGTTTGATTGTGATGCACACTATACCATCGCTTTCTCAAGTTTCTGAAATTGTGGTTTAGTCAATGTAGTTTGAGTTTTATTGTTGGAACTAATTGTGTGTTGAACATCTGCGCTGATTTGCAAGTAACAGACACATGTCAGGCCATCTGCTGCCCAATACACTAATGAGACTAAAATATCACACACACACAGAATGTATTCAGACTATATTTTATACAGCAATCCCTAGACAGTAATTTAAACATTTTTATGCACCCATTGTAGGATACAGAGCTATCAGATATATAGAGGACAAATCATCTTTACAGCTCTATTTATGTGGCATATAAGAGCCTTATATACGCCTCTGAAAATACTGATCCTGGATCAGTGTCCACTTTTCTATCCATTAACAGAAAGGATGGAGTCATATCAACGTCAAAATAAATGTTTACAGCAGTAGACAGCAGTGCCCGTGAGAATCTCAACATATAGAAACACACCCGCGGTGTCTCTCCTCGCCTGCCGAGCTTGCATGAACTTTCTGAATCATTTACAGATGCGTTTTCTGTCTAACAGGGTCCGGCTGCATGCATAATGCACGAACTGAGAGCAACTCGCACCAGTAACAGGAAACAGACGCAGCGTGTGAAACAGACTCCATTATAACACCCTCAAGTAAGCAGCAGGAAACATACAATATCTGTCTCTCTGGCTTTATTTTCACTTGTATGACTTCACAAATAAATGCATCTCCACACCCTCAAACACAAGTTGAAAAAAAAGCTTGAAGATGAAAAGAGAAGGAACATCCTTTCTTATGGTGAATCATTTTCAAATAATGACGAATAATGACAAAATAAGAAATAATGACTAAAAACAAAAGAGCCACAGGCTTCTTTTGCCAGCGTATCCATTGAATCTGTCAATCAAAGGGAACAATTCAAAAACCCTGCTGAGATACCAAAGCTTTTGATGGCCCAGAAAGAATTCCTTTGAAGAAATCTTTCAGGTTGAATACAAAGGGCATTTTTATGGTGTACTTGCCCGTCTTGGCTATCATTTTGAACTTACTGTATATTAACACTTATGCAGCAAAGCCTGAAGATCTCAGTTATCAATACCGTTGTTGAAATGCTCTATTTGCAGTCATACATAATTAATTGAGCAAAATGAGAAAAAGTGTCTAATAACAGTAGGATTACAGAAATGTCTTCTAAATATGGTAGCCCCTGTGACTATTCGTGAAATAAAACAGCTTTTATGAGGCTACTGGTATGATGTCTTCTCATGTGAACGCACATGATTTGAAATATATTTTTAGGCTTTTATATATTTTATGAAAAATATATTTTATAAGAAATATATTTTATAAGGTTTAAAAAAAATGTACCTTAATTTCTGTATGTACAAAACTACAGAAAATGCAAATAAAACAACTGTCAACAGCACTTCACTGTAAACTTATTTATTCTGACTCAAAACAAGCAAATATTGTGCACACCCTAATGCACTTACAAGTCTACAGGGTGAGGCACAACAGTAAGATAAACATATTATGCACAACATTTCGAAAATATATGCACAAATAAAACCAGGCACATATCAAAAAGTATTATCTGGATCGTGATGTTATAAAGTTTCAGCAAAATATGTCAGTTTGCTGGATCATCCCCAACGTAGTGCTCAGAACCGACATGCAGGATGAATAACTTCACCATGCACCCTAAAGCTTAGAACCGACCCGCTGCCACGCACCACTGTGGTGAGAACTGACCTGCAGGATGAGTAACTGCACCTTGTACATTGCATTAGCACTAATTAGTGTCACTAGCACAATCATTTAACAGACTAGAATGTTAGAATAAGTTCACTGATCAGGAGAAACAGTTGTTGAAGGTAATAATGAATGTTACATCTGAGAAGGTTTGAGCGCTTATAGTTTTTTAACAGCTTTGTTAATTACAAATGTTTGACTGAATTCATTATCTTTGTGGTGTCCTGCTAGTTCATTTTCACTACTCTTGGGCATTTACAACCTGTTCTTTATTATTATTGTTATTTATAATACAGAAATATATAATATATTTTCTTTACTGCCTTAGCAACTTCTGAGCCAAATTTCAATTTCAAAAATTTTCAAAAATCACACAAATTTTCATTAACCAGAAAAAAAATGGAAAAATGTCCCCACATCGTACTCCGTAAACGCACTGAATAGAAAAATTGGTCTGAAATAGTTGAAACACAGTAACTATGGCTCAGTAAGGGCCATTCTGGGATGAAGGACTTATTATAAATTCTGGACATGCACTTGCAGTAAAACACCTTCCACATGCCTGAAGCAAGTGGATCCATTTAGAAAAGTCTGAGTAGAAAAGCACAGTGGGTCCTGCTGGTTACTGCAGCTCTGTGTGTGTGTGTGTCCACCGAACCACAGTCAAATCTGAACTCGGCTACATTGTGAGGCACAGCCAATGGCCACCATGAGGAAAATTATCTAATAGGCATACGAAATAATACCTTCACAAAAATATAAAAGTTGCAGAAATACAACAGAAATACAATTTAAATACAACTCAGCTAGTGAACAGAAACTCCCATTATTGCAGAAGTCAATAAAAAAAACAAAGACAAGTAAAGGCTTCAGTTCGAGTACTGGGGTTGAGGAATCGGTTTCTCAGTCTCATCAGTTGTGGATTAGCCATTGGTTTGGATTATTACACTTGTTTTGTTACCGACCTCTCTGGACTTGTTGTTCCACTAATGACATTCCCAACATCGTACCATCCTGCCACCCCTCCCTCATGGATACAGACGCTCCGCAATCGTCTATTATTCCTGCTATTTTTCTTGGTGTGCCAGTGTTTGTCTCACCTTCATACAATAACAAGCTTTTTAACCCCAGGACAACATCGCTCCTGGGAAAGACCTCACCACACCCTTCCGTGACTGTGTTACTTTAATGAATTAAGCCACAGTCAGTCGGCAAGTACTGTTTTGATATGCTATTATGCCACACTAAGTCAAACCAGTTATGTGAAAGATGTGCATAAAAGATAAAAAGCAATTTCCGTGCTGTCCCCACGGAGATTAAAACAGGAATATATGATTACAGCTGAACATACAGGCTCTTCTAAGGAAATCTCAAAAGCAGGTGTGGTTTACAGATGCAGTCTATAAACTCGATCACACCCACAGTTTGTTGTGTAATTTCAAATAACACGACAAAAACAATTTATGCCTTTTGGAATATTGATTTATATTCACAATCTCAGGAACTGTTGTTTTTACAACGATTATCAGATTTAATAATCAATGCCTTTTACTTTTTTATTGTCGGATTCAAGCACTGATTTATTGTTTACAATTTAGATGAATACAATCACGATTATTAATTTTTCTGAAATATGTTAAACTGAGAACCATAACTTCATGAGAATGTTGCCCTTATTTAAAAGTGTGTGTGTGTGTGAGAGAGAGAAACAGAGCAAGAGAGACGGAGAGAAAGATGGTGCGAGCGAGTGAGAAAGCTTTCTTAAAACAATAAACCAATTAAATTGTCTGTTCTATGGGTTTAATGAGTTTGTTTACACTCAGCTGTGTTCATGATGTATCCAAACCAAAGGCTAAGTACAGAATATTTAACAAACATTTTCCCTCTCGTAACATAAACACAGTTTTCCATCCTGCAGTTCTCATCCATCTCAATTTCCCACTCACTTTTTTCTCTCCTTGTATTAGATGTTTGCAAACCCTCAGGATAATGCAGCGTCGAGTTGAAATTCAGCACTTGTTAAGCTAAACAAAAAAATAAATTCAAAGACGAAAAAGTTAAACACACTGACACAAAATTAATGGTATTTTCTACTCTCCCCTTCCATCCAATTTCTCCCTCCATCATGAGACGTGTAGGGAGTATGAACAACGCCTGTAAGACAGAGATGGATGCAAAACATTTTTGTCTTCATAAAGTGACATTTTTCCTCACTGAGGGAAACCAAATGGGAACAACTGACTTCCTCTGTGTCTAATTCATTAAGACTGATTCACCAGAACGATTTCAACCTGAAGAACCCATCAGGAACCTGAGGAGATCCTAATATCCCTCTTGCAAGCTCTTAAAGATGCATAATTACTCACTCTACTTGATTACCTACAATCACAATTACAAGCATAATTAACAGCCTGTCTAAACAGAGCACTACAAAGGGGAGAGGATGCAGTATATTAACAGACACCCGTATTAGAGAAAATTAGCCTATTAATTCCTTTTCTGAGACAAAGCCGGTGTTAAAATTTGTTTCCAAGCCAAATATATTGTAGACGCTAACTGTAAATTAATATGTGAGAAACACAAGCAAGTGCTGGTAAGACACAAGCTTCAAAAATTGGATATGTCAGATGAAATGGCTGCAAGAGGCAATCAATAAAACATGACAAGGAATTATACATGACATTTATTTGTGTAGCTAAAGCTATCTGTTTCCAAATATTACCGCTATCATTTTACTGTTCACTTTTGGAGAGCTGTGTTGATGCAAACTACCACAGCATGGCACATCATGAACCTTGTTCATTTATAATCAATGGCAATTTGAATGATGATGTGTGTGAATGATTCTGACTTTAACTGTTGTGTGTATCGTCTATAGTTTTCTGGTAATATCAGTGACATTATCACTGGTTCACAGATAGACATCTAGGATCCAATCCGCTTGCAGGGCAAAAACAGCACAGATACAACAGCTGCACAACTCAGTCCATCCCTTGATTTATCTGTGTGTCTTAAAAATATTTCTTCTGAAGTCTATGAGCTCATTCAGTTTGTTAACAGTAAAACATTTCGCTCTTTTAGACCTTCAGCTTAACACTAGAGGATTCACTAACACTTCAATCATTGTCAGAAGAGAAAAAAATGACAAGACACATCTGTGTGTGCTTTTCTGATGTGTTAGAAGCTGTAGGTGAAATATAACTTGTCAAAGACTAGGGCTGACCCATAAATTCAACTGAAATGCCAAGGTCAGCGCAGGCCAGCAGAGCAGTACCAGCAACAGTGATGGGTTGACCTGGTGGAGATGTGGGAGGAGAAAACAGACAAAATGATCTAAACCCGAAGAACCAATAACATAAAGTGCACAGATCATCTGAGAACATGCTTGGCCTGCTCACGTTCTCCTCCTAAAACATACACAGCTAACATAACACTCACAGTTTTGCATTCTCTCCAACATGTGCATTACAAACGAGGAAACAAATAATGCTATTAAAACAAACCCTTTTAAGAAGATCAAGATCAACAAAACATTAAAATACTGGCCCAGGTTGGTTTATGTTGTTTTGATGCTAGTCTAGCTATTGAACCAGAATAGCCTTGATGTTCAGCAGCAAATTTAGCGAGGAAGACTGTTTATGGTAACGCTCGCTATAGTGCCCCTTATGGCAGTGAAGGCAAAGCAACACATACTTGCACTGTGAGTTAAATTCTGACACATTTGAGCATGCAGGAATACATTGAGTTTTGGTAGCAAGAAGCACAGAGTATTATTCTGGTCCAAGCAAAGAGCACACGTGATCGTGGTTCGAGACAGGAGAAATATGAACCCCGTAGAAGAGAAGAAGACCATATCAGCACGAGTTGATTTAATAACCCAAGCTTTTCTGCTTATCTCTCCACTAACAAATGCTCCAACCTCCCAGAAGACCAAAACCCATCCCACAATGCCATTCCACACAATTACTATAAATAATAACCACTGTGTCATGGCCATTTGGAGAAAGCGGAACAAGATAGAATTCTGAGGAAACGGGAAATAAAACTAACTTCCAAAGAATCAGCAATTACTTTTGTCTGCAAAACACGAAGGGTAACGGATTTCTAATTTATTACGCGCCTATTGTGTGGAGGTGAGAGCCTGTCATCACTTTTAAATACACGCACGCCTACAACGGTAGAAAGGATCAGGTCTTTCTGCTGAGTCAGGACTGCTGGCCTGCAGGCCGCTGTAGCAGAGCTGTATTCATTACCTTCCAGTCCCCCGAGACACCAGCTTTATTAGACAGCGACAGACGGGTGGAGCACGGGTTGAGTCAAACGGAAATGTTGAGGAGAGAGAGAGAGAGAGACGTGGCTGCTTTATTATTAGCAGAAGAGCGGACGGGGAGGTGTGTAATGAAAAACAAAGCTTTAATCCATTACACATCAGCTTCCTATTGCAACTGATAGCTGAGAGAGAGAGACTCAGGTTTCTGCTATGGGCAAAATGTCTCCTTTTAAAACTGGATTAAAAAATAGTAAAATGGTCCATTTTGTAACTTTTGTTGCTTATAATCTACGCTGATATCCAATACTCTCAGTTAAAAAAAGTCTAGGGATAAAGCCTTGTCACCTTTAGAATTAGTTAAGTTTCTATGTGCATGGTTACATGTACATGTCTGTACAAGCCTGACCAACTTTCTCACATTTTACTTTTTGTGTAACGGTGAACATTGTTTATGTGTAAATGTGGGCGTTCACGAGAGCAGAGGAGAGCAAGGCTGTGGGAAGCTAGAGTCACGCACAAAAAAAACATCAAACTACTGCCCACGTCTCCTCAAGCAATGTCTCACCCAAATGTTTCATCTCCTGCTCTAGAGCTCCTCTTATATGTTGCTGGTTGACAGTAAAAAAAAACAACCTCAAACTGGATTTTGGGGTTGTAACTACAGTCAGGCCTGACAATTATTCTGTAATTTGCACACATAGTCTGGAACAAGTTGTGTAAAGTACACAGAAGGAAACTTTAAGCCTTTAAAAGAATGCGAGATGACAACCTTGTGTCTTGTAGTCTACGTATGTCCTTGGTTTAAAAAAATGTTGTTCTTTCTTCACAGTAGGGGTAGTTTAGTTTCCTGAAAATATATATTTTTTAACAGTGTTGCCAACTTACAATTTATGTTCTGTAAAAATGTAAACTTATAAAACTTAAATTTGCAATGTTTTAATACCCATGGTGACTTAAAAAAAAAAAAAAAAACTAGCAACAAATCTAGCAACATTTCAGACAAACCTTTGCCTCTTCCTGCAAATGATGAGCAAATAATTTCATACTCAGAAAGACGCTGAGCACAGTGAGACAAAAAAGAGTGAAAGAAGACTCTAACTTTAACTATGAGTGATAATTTTACATGCAAATAGGATATATCTAAAATCATTATGACATCGTCTGATGACATTAAAAAACTAAAAGTTTTGCTTCTTTCCATTTTAAAACAGCTGACAAGACTATCTTGTAATAGTACAACAAACTCTTTCATTGAAAAAGATCAAAGACAATGTGATTCCTGATGATCCGTCCCTTTAATGTAAATGCATTCGACACGCTCTGCTGACTTGGCCATGAATCAGCGCATGAATCAGTAATGAAGTGAATCATTATATGACTGCATGACATAGGTGTGTACACATACACAGGGAATAAGGAGAACGAATGATTGAGTGAGTCTCCGGCTCTAATGAGCCCAGCTGTGCTTCCATGCTTTTACATCCATGCTCTCCCCTCCAAATAGCCGCAGCCGTTCCCTCAATAAATACCCAGGGCACAGAGCAACACAGAGGACAGCTCAAAGACAAAGTGACCGGAGAGAGATAGACAAAAGATTCACTTTTCACTCTGCTCATAGCCTGAAGAGATGAGGCTGATGGAGTCAGGGACTGCTGTCATCTGTCTGTACAGGTACGAGGGGGCACAACTGCCAAATTTGGTAACAGGAAATGACAGAGGTGAACCATGACAAATGGTCACCAATGAGGCACAAGCACAGATTCATTGTCTAAGGCTTTGTTATATCTGCTAATGTTAGCATTCCAGCTAACTGCTCTGACTGTAGCATGTAACCATTTCTGACTTCTGACTTTCATTTGGTTGAGAATGTTGTTAAAATTGCAGGTGTTTAGTTTAAAGACACAATGAAATAAAAGGGGCTTTGTGACTTTTAGTCTGTGTGTCCTGACAAATCCTAGCTACATACAAACAAAATATGCATGTACACTACTACAGTACAGCCCTCTTAAACTTCATAAACCTAAAAAGGTGATCAACCGTCACATATAATGAAACACCATGAGAAAGTTCTTCTCGCACGTCCATTAGAAATTAATACAGTTACATATCCCACAGAAACACATACAATACACTAACACTGCTAGAACCTCAAGCAGTGTGTTTCACAGCATGTTTTATAGCATCAACACCACTGCCAAAATTGCAAAGATCAGTCACTCTCTGTGCTTGTGGTAAGTAGTGGTGTGTGTCATAAACAACAGCAGTCCTTGTTAAAGCAAAACCACAGGTCTGTCTTGTTGCATTTTACATTTGCTCACCCAGGCTTTGATCAATTAGTTTTAGTTGAAACATTTTTTTCATGAGGACACATGTAGAATGAAGGTAAACAGTATATACCCTGTAACTGTAATTTTGGCCAAGCAGAATGTGATTCTGTATCTGCATTCTAATTGGTCCTGGAGTATTTTCTCAACCAATCAGATGTTAGAGTTAACTTTCTGGCTAAAATTTGGCCTTGTGCAAGAGCCTATCATTTTGCTAAGATATTGGGGTAGATAATAATAAGAATTACAGCTATTATAGTACTATATTTTGACAGAATGTTACAAAGTCAAGTCAAACATCATACTTGGCATAATCATAGTCACCTAGCTAGAACTACTCCAAAAAGTTCTGTTAAACAAGAGTCCCCATTTCTAGACAGAAAGCAGCATGAGGAACTTTCCACAAACCACATATGGTTTTTTTAAACCGTGAGCTGCTGAAAATAGAGATCCCGCTCGGAGGCAAAAGCTTCACTCTTTATTCCAGTATTGCATTACAAGAAGCCCTCAATGACTTTGATGGAGGGGCCTTCCATTCCGGAGCCCCACGGCTTCACAGTCAGGCAGGCAGGAGCCTTCAGGTGGCTTAGAGATCAATACCAGCTCTAAGGCCACTCTGGATCAACCACACCTGAGACAAGTCACAGCAACACTCACTTTAGTTCTAATCAATACCAGGCATCAAACCGTATTCATCATTGATCAATCGCTGCCTGTGTTCTGTCTTCTCCAATAACTCTTCTTGGAACTTGAATATCATTTGGCTAGATCTAATTCAACCTATGCATAACCTCCATGCATAGGTTATGAGTTTTGTTTATATCTTTTAAAATCCACTGGTAAAAGACAGAGCTTAACTGTTACCAATGTCAAATTAGGGCAAATGAAAACTAAACCCTAACCCAAATTAAACTAAAATGTTTAATTTATTAAAATAATGTAAAGAGGTCTGAAGTGTAAAGTTTAGTCCTGATAACAGCCAACAAGCATTTTTCTGATTTGCCGATGCAAGTAATTTTGAGTAAAATAGCAAAAAGAAAAAAGACATTGTGTGTTATTCTATGCATCTTCAATCCTAAGATTAAAATCACAAACATTGATTTTTAATTAGCTTGAGTTGACACAATAGAAAAGGGAGCAAGACTGGCATCATAATACCACTCTTACAGCAAAATGATTCAGCGTGTTGTCATTTTACAATTAAGGGATCAGCTGTTTGTTTACTGATGTATTTGCTGGTATAGAGCTGCATTGTTAAATTCTCCATTCTGATTGGTTGACACATTCTAATGGCGCTGATTCATGTGCTATAGTTGCTATTAAATAATTCCTGTTGACTCTGCTGTAGTCACATATCAATTCAACACATACTTCCTATTAAATAATTACTGTTGACTCTACTGTAGTCACATATTCATCATATTTATTCTCTCGTCTGATGCGTGCATTGTTTATGAAAACAAAAAGCTCTAAACAAATATCCTGAAGGAGGAATTGCATTCAAAAGTCCTCATTCTGAGCTGCTGTACATCGATCTGTTTGGTAAACTTCACAAATGTTTGTTAATAATGCTGCATTGCTCATAGCTGAAGACCTCATTTGTGTTGTGAAAACTTGTCTTAACTGCAGACGCAGGCTGATGTCAACTCATTACTAATTTCACAATGGAAAAAAGCCCTTTTGTGCTGAAATGAACCACAGAAATGGCAAATTATATCAGATTATTGTATCATTGCAATGCATTTAAATTTATGACATTCAGCACCAATTTACATAATCCTAGAACAAGCCCTTGAGCTGCTTGAACCCAAAACTGCCCTTTAACAGAACGACACTAAACTTGCCGCCTTTTTTGAAGAGGGTGGGGTCTCCCCCACTGTATTGCAGATATATTGAGGATGCTGTATTGCAGATATACTAACCTAATTACTAATGAATTCTGTTTTCCCAACAGGGAACGTCTGCCAGTAATCAATTAGAGAACAGCAGTGCCATATTAAAAGACAATCTAATGACAGCAAGGCAGTAAGAACTAGGTTGTCTGTTGGTGGCATTTGGAGCAGATACACAGGGTAGAGTCTGGACACATGACTGACTGATCATGTAAATGGCAATAGGAGTCATGGTCCGGCATTGACAAGGTCAAGCATACTAAATCCAAACAGTTGTGTCTCTAAGCAACCCTTTACACCTAAATATGACAGGGAGGACTTTGAATTAGACATATTGGTAGGTAAATATCATGAAAACCATATCATAAAAATGAAGCTTATTTTAGGATCAATATTTTTGCATCATACAATAATAAACACAATATTTCAATGTCAATTAAGCAATTTTCCTGCTCTTTAATTGTCTTTCTCATCTCATTAGTTCATCATTATTCTGCTAATGTGTGGTAACTTTTCACTATACTTTTACATCAAAAAAATTACTGTAAACGATTACTGTAATATTTTGTTTTAATTCTAGCTAAATGGGGAAAGACATTTGTGAAGGTCACATTTCATTGCCAATAAAAAAGAAAAACAAAAAATGATCTCATAAAGGTTGTTTCTATAGCTCAGATGACGCTACATCCTTTAGCGTGACTTTTCAGTCTGTTGTAATAATACACACACATGCAGAACAGTTAATAAATGTCATCAAAATGTTTGGCTCTTTTAATGAAAACCTTTAATCTTCCATTTCTGCAGCTGCCACAATGAAATTTGTAATTCCGCCCATTCAATTTCCTTCATCTCCTTATTACGCTGTCTGTGTTCACACACTACAGTCCTGAAGCAGATGCTTCACTGCTCGACTTTTTAATTATATATGAACCTTTGATCTGATTCATTAGGAGGATCAGATTAATTAAGCGAGTTCACACACTCAACCACTTATTTACTCTCTGAAGAATCTCTCTCTCTATCAGTCATCTCTCGAACAATCACGGTTCTGTATGCACAGCCTGCTCACCTGTCCCTCATTTACAGGATTTTCTTTTAACCCGAATGGCCTGCCGTCAAACATGCATAGATGGATGCATGGATTTATATGTGTGAAATACAGCTCAACCCAACCCCCCCTCCCACACACACACAAACACACAAACACACACACAAACAGACACACACAGATATACACACACAAACAGACACACACAGATATACGCACACACACACACACACACACACACACACACAGACCCTGTGCTTTGATGGCTGTGTAATCCATCAGAATGTCACAGGAGATATAAAGGGAATTGAGAAGCTCTGGCTTCTTTATTGTTAATTTATTAAAGAGCGAGACCTGCATGACCCTCTTCTCTCCACCCTCTCCCAAACCATTCATCCAATCAAACTTCACACCAACATCTGACTCATCACAGTTCACCCAATCAAACTGTAACACACGCTTCATTTCAAAAGAAAATCAAGCTTTTTTAGGGCAGGGATTTTTTTGTTGTAATATTATTATTATGACAGCACATCAACTCAATGTAATTCTCAGTAGCTTACAGTAATGTAAAAAACTCATGCGTGTAATGTATACTATTTAAATTGTAAAATACATTTATAATATATTGTGGGAGTCTTTGCTGTACAAAATTAAATTTACTGTGATTTTAATAAGACAAAATCATTGCTTTCAGACAAGATGCTTTTTATTGCTGTACTACAGTACTGAGCAAAGCCATATCAACTGAAAACTGAACTCAATAGCCACTGTTCATTATGAAACTTTAAATGCATAGTTGCCACAAAAAGAAACTTTCTAAACAATATTATGCTTGATCTTAAATGTGACATCACTGATGCTGGCTAGCATTTACTTTATGTATCGGTCAAGCAAAATAAACCACAATTATCTAAAATAAAAACACAACTATCTCTCAGAAACTGGTCACAGTAAGCAATAGTTGCTACATCCCTCTAGTAGTAAAATTAGTAAATAGTTAATAAATAGTAAAATAAAAGTAAAAGTTTATTTTTTGCATTACATTAAGCAATGGTTTATTTAATTATTTATTTTTATTGTCACTTAAATAATCACTAAGCTAAACAACATTGTTTTTAAATGGGTTCAGAGCAATATTTGTTTTCCATTTTGATTTTGGGCTGAATCATGACCCACAAGTTTCTCTGTGAGACCCACCTGGCTGTCTCTCTCCACATCTTTCAGACGTTACGGGTGGAGAGATTTAAGCAACTCTGGAAATATGTGAGTGCCTGCAATCCCTGGTGGACAGTGAAAAAAGCACTATATTTCTCTCTCCTCCACACCCTTGCTGATATAATGGCCCTAACTACTGCCAAAAATACTATAGTCACTATCACAGTCTCTCTGTCTCACACACACAAACACACACCTGCAGTCGGGCTCAAAGGATTCAAGTGGAGTGTTTACAAAGACCCAGTCGCTGCAGGGATCCGAAACATCTTCGTATTCTAAAATAAATCACCCAGACAGTTATAAAGTGAGAGGAAGAATGAGAGACAAACTGAAGTAGTGCTTTCTAGAAAGTTTGTGTACAAAGTCACAGACTGAAACTGAATATAACGTTAGGGCAATTAAGATTTCAACAGTTCACTCCACAAAAAGCCATGAGTGTGTAAATGAAAAAATAAACAGACACATGTCTGTGAGTGTTTGTGGGTTTACTCAGCCATGCTTTACGAAAATGATGCTGTGATGCGAGTTAAATCTGACAAAACCCTCTGGGCATTTCCTCAGAGATGGAAATGATTCATAAACCAAGGATTAGGATTAGACTGACGAAATATCTTTATATACAGTTACAAGAGAAATGTATATACTATATATGGCTGAGTAAACCCACAAACACTCACAGACATATTATTTTTTTATTTACACACTCATGGCTTTTTGTGGCGTGAACTGTTGAAATCTTAATTGCCCTAATATTATATTCAGTTTTAGTCTGTGACTTTGTACACAAAGTTTCTAGAAAGCACTACTTCAGTCTGTCTCTCATTCTTCCTCTACTGAGTCCCTACTGAGGCAAAGCCATCTGTCTGAGGACAATATGAAAATACATATAGGACAAATTTGTATTTAGAAGTCAGCAAATCTTTATTATAGTTATAATATGTTTGTGTGTGTGTCCTTACATCCAACTTTGCAACGGCCAGTATGACCAGTTACACCATCAAGGGTGAGTACAAAGAGAGTAAAGTGAGCAGTCCTCACTTTCTGACACCCCTTTAAAGACTATTTGTGGGTTAAGACTTGGTTTTAGGGTTAAGGAAACAATTAGGTTAAGGTTAGGTTTGCGGTAAGGGTTAAGCACTTAGTTGTGAAGGTTAAGGACAGGGTAAGGGGCTAGAGTTTGTATTGTGTCATTGAATGTCCTCACAAAGACAGCTGTACAAACGCATGTGTGCATGTATGTGTGCGTGTGTGTGTGCATGTGTAAGCTGTCCAGCTCTGAACTCTAAGTGATCCACCCAATCCCCCTGCACCCCCCACCTCTGGTCACAGGCTGTGGTGTTGCCGTGGAGACAGGCCATGTGTATGATGGATGGCTGGTTTCCTCCTATGTTGCCCCTGCACGATGCTGTTACTATGATAAATGGTACCCTAGGTAACAAATCTCTACACGTCCTCATAGCAGCGGACCACGGAAAAATACAAACAGCACCACGGGACGGGTCGCGGCCCTTCTCTCATCTCACATACTCATACATACAGGAATCACACACTGTAGCACTGAACCTATTCAAATAAAGACATACACACAAAAACACAGACTCCAGAATCTACATAAAGGAAGGACTTCTGATAAATACAATAGTTGCATATTGGGATAATATTTGATAAACCACTGTCACTATACCTGAAATTCATATAACCCTTCACTTCGTTTGTCAAAGCGTTTAATAAAATGTAGTTCTCACAAGTATAGCCAAGCCTGTTCACACACCAGTAAACTTATAATGTACCATTTGTTTTTCAATGGTATATTTCATTAAGAAGACATATTTCATTAAGAAATATTAATTTCATTACTGTTTATCATGTGTATTATTGTTCTCTTTGTAGAGAACATTTTCAGATTTTAGAATTTACTGTCCTTGCAGGGAAACTTGATCACACACACACACACAGTAATACAATGTTTCAGATACTGGTAATAAACTACAAACCAACTTCTGTATTAAAAAGACACACAAAGTCTTACCAAAACACACACAAACACACACACACATCCATCCCACATTTTGCCTGGACCAACACTTTTGCTGACACATGGGAGCACACACTCAAAGCAGCCCTATTTCTAATGAAGTTTCCTCCAAAAATAACCTTTAGAAATAGAATGATGGATTAGCTCTTACTCTCTGTAGGAATTTAACAGATTAAATGTACATTTTGTACACTGCACTGCCCAGTCAGAGAGAAAAATGACCTTATTAAAAAAACATGAGTCTTTCTGCCAATCACTTCTCTCAGGAGTTTGATTGACAGGTCTAACATACACCTACAGACACTTGACCCGACATCAAACAGCCTCAGTACATCTGCTGTGGGGGCGGAATTACAGATGAGGTAAAAGACCGTCTACGGAAATCTTGTATTTATTTTAGGATGTTACGTTTTATATGAGTCAATGCAAATTTGTAAAAGCAACTATTAATATCCCATATGAAATATATCTAAGCACTGTAGGCAACATCTTTCTGGAGGGCCATGTGATGTTATTACACTTCATTAAATTTGCTTCATCATTTGCTGGTTCATTCTGACTGACACAAAATGACAAAACAAAATAAAAAAAGCAGAAAGTTTTAAAGACATACATTAGGTTTTAATATTATTTAAATGTTTGATTTAAATGTTTGATTAAACAATAATCTATCCATAACATCAAAAGTGATTGTTATTGTAATAATATCTTAATAATTTTACTAAAAAATCAGGCCTAACCTGCAAATAACCTGCAAAGAATAACATGTCTGTCAAGCTTCCTGGCCAATAACAGTTGGATCATACATTAAATGCATTAAACAGGACTGCAGTTGTGATATCTTTTGGGAATTACACTAAATGAGTAACTATTCTTGACTTTTATTCGGACTAGTCAGTTAGCCCAAACTTTCCCATAAATTTAGAGACCCAAACTTACTGAGAACTCAATTGTAGAGCGTTTAAACTTGTTAAAAAGTTTATGTAGCCTAAGCCAGTTTGTCCAAAACTGGGACAGAAAGGTTACCTCACAGAGATGGTGGAAAACAAAATGAAACAAAACAGAGTGACGGGCAGACTAAACCTGATGTTCCATTAGCAAAGCCTGCTGGGAAATCAGTATGCCTGCTTTCTAGAGCATATCTCATCTCGAAAGTGTGTGGGTGTGTGTGCGTATGTGTGTGAGCGAAGGCGAAAGTGAGACTGAGATAGAAGGAAACCTTGAGAGACAAAACAGACCATGTCTTTTCTCACCCATTCCCTCTGTCCTACACTCTTCTAACCTCGGATGTCTTTTTTACTCCTCATCATATTTTGAGACATCACACACACTCACACACACACACACTTCAGGGTTGGCCTCCCTTGACTGCAACTGTGGGACAGCTGCAAAGATTGAAACCATATGCATGTTTTGAGAGTGTGTGGGGGTGTGCGAGACAGAAAGAAAGAGAGAGATCTTTATCAGAAGAACCTTCGGGGAAAACACTCTCATCTTTTAGCTGGGAGGGAGGGGGCTGTGAGGGGGGCGAGTAAACAGAATTGATCCGACACTGCTGAGAGAGCCTGGGTTTCAATCATAGGTGAAAGTTCAGTGACCTCCGGGTCATTCAGAAAGACACATTGAAAAGTAGCGTGCAGGAATTCTGCCTGCAACAGATACAGTTCAGGCAGCAGCTCACAGTGTCAGTCAAGATTGATCCCACTTAAATGAATGCAAGAGACACAAACAAAAAGTTTGGGGGGGTTCAATTAGGTTTTTGGTAACACTATTGTACACATATTGCATGTACTACAGTAATCTAAGTAAGTTATGCATTAACTGCATGCATCCTAAACCAAATGTATAATTTAATGACAACAAGATAACTAAAAAGTTCCAAAAAAAACAACATTCTAAAAAGAGGAAAACAGTCACAATAAAAATGATCTGTCTGTGTAGAATTCACATGAGTGTGTGAGGTCATTCTTTGTGGAGATATTGTTCACGTCTACAAGGCTGAAATAATGAAGCATTTGTGCGCTTTAAGCATGAGTTGAACAGCCATGTGAAACCTTCACCTCATGTGCTGTGTGTGTGAAGCTGGGCACCATGTAGGGACATGACCCTGTGTCCTATTTTCACACCCCACATTTTTTCCATATTTGTCTCATTTTGTTTCATGTCTCATGTCTTCATTTTGTTTTAAACACAGCATACACTTAAGCTGGCCTGAACTTAACAAATCTGTTCAAAACCTGTTGATCCATGTAATCAGCATCATTTGAGAATATTGAGCAAAGTCTATATACATTTACAGGGGATTTTCAATGTAGCCTCAGACTTTGTACCCAACTGTAAGTCACATTTATATGCTTTGTAAGAATACACAATAACATTTAACACAATGTTTTTTTTCCTCGTCAACATGCATGAATCATGTGCAGTACAGCAGGATGGGGTTTTGCAATGGGACAATTTGACAAACGCCCACTTGGCCAAAGGCCAGTGCCATTTGTCCAACATCCTGTCACTCACCTGCCAGTCCAATCAGTCTCCCAGTGCCAAGCTCAGACGGTCTAGCTGTTTAATGCTCCGCCTTGTTCTGCAAAACAAGCAAATGGGCACAAACATCACATCTTTCATCCAAAACCCTTTATAAAGTATTCAAATGTGTAATTTATTCGTCTTATGTCAGTAACTCCTAATTTCTCTCAAGATTTTTTAGCTGTAAATGGCAACAATTGATTTCTCTATTCTAAGAGCTTGAAACTCATTCGTCCCGAAGACATGTTAACAAAAAAGGGACTATAGGCCACATTTAATTCCTAGTCAAAAGACTTTTGTGCATGTCTCTCGCTTGCCTCTTCTGTCTCTCTTGCCTTCCCCTCTTATTCTTTGTGTCTGAAATGCGGACTGACCGGAATACTGATGTCATGGATTTGAGCAGTGAATCTGGACGCACAGAATGACTTTCTGGTCTTTTTTCCACAGTGCTGCCAGATCCTACTGTGTTTGGGGGCTGCTGAAAGAAAGCAGGGCTCAATTATTAGAGCGGGGGGGCTTAGCGAGGACCGTGGCGCAAAAATGCACACGCTTTTTTAAAACGAGTTTATTCGGACAAAACGAGCATAAACTAGACTCTGCAACCAAGAGGAGAGTTTACAGGGACCTTTATTGAGGGTGGTTAAGTTATTTAGCTTGATGGCTAATGACAGTGTGGGAACAGCCATTGGAATGTACACAAAGAATAAAGAGGGTGGAACCAGGAGGAGAAGAGATATGCGATCGAATGGGATCGGCGCTCCATCAATCACTCTGATTAACATGTCAAGCTGTCAATCCTGAGGATTAGTTGGAGGGGCTCATGCATATTCATGAGCATCTTTATAGTGGGAGGTGTATATGTTAAGCTGCATTAGTTAAAGGGGATGGAAGGTAATTAGTAGGCCACCATTTAACCAAGACAAAAGTGGAGTTAAAACATTTTTTTACAACCATAAGATGCTGTAAAAAATAGATGCAAATAGATGCTTTTAAATGCATCTAAATGCATAATAATTGTTATTCAGCTATTGCTTGGTAAACAATGTATGCAACTGAAATTCAGAAAGGTAAAACAACAAACAAAGCATACAAAAATTAAAAAGAACAGCATTTGTGCCGCAGTTGCCACATGTGCTCCTGATACACTGTGCTTTGGTGCTCATGTGGGTTCCCGTGTTTGAGTCTGGCAAGCAAAGTGTGCTGATCTCATTCTCCCTCTTTTTCCATTATTAAATAATGTGCTCTCACTATCTGTTGTATCTAACTCAATTTTGACAAGATCATGTAAGTGGTGTTTGCCCATAAAGACGCAATGCTAGGCCCTAGATTTAAAAGTAATAACCTGTTCCAAAAGGCAGAAAGGATGATGTATTTGTGTACATTTGTGTACATAAGACAAACAGTATGAAAGACGCTGCATGCCATCATTTAATATTCAGAGTTAAATGCTTATTCTAAACCCTTAGCAATAGCAAGCACCACAAATAAAGCAATTAAATAAATAACTAAAAGCCAAAAATAAAAATGTCATCGTGCAATACAACACTATTGCAATTCCTAATGGTCTGAATAAATTTGAGCTTCCCACAGGGGTTGATTGGAAATTAGTGAGTGTCTTTGTGAAAAGTTACTTTCTCTGCAGCAATGAGACACATTAAGGTGACATTGACAGGAAGTACATTCTCAGCCATCATTCAACTTCCTGCCTGCAGCCATGAACCCTCTCCCTCCCTCCCTCTCTCTCTCTCTCTCTCTCTCTTTCTGCAACCCCATCACCCTCTCCACTAAAGTCCCTTTCTCACTTGTTTTTCCTTCATTCATAATCACCTTTTCTTTTTCTTGTCTCTGTCTGCTGTTACTGTGGCTCTTCTTCTTCTCTCTCTCTCTCCCTCTCTCTCTCTTTCTTGCTGTGTAATTGTTAGAGTGCTGAATAGACCCCCACACGGGAAAAAGTTAGCCACCACAGATTAAATTAAACCCCATCAAGTAGAAAGCAGACACCAAATGCCCAATGCAATATTAAAAGGCTGGCACGCAAGGGAGCGCGTGTATGTGTGTGTATGCAGGTCTGAGTCATTCTTTTCAGTCAGTCTTTAGCTGTCTTCCATGACTAATGTAAATCAATGATGTAAAATGGCTGCTCTCCTCACTACAGCTTCAATGACAGCAAACAGGCAGCGCCACAGACCTGCTGTCGCCGAGGTGATGGATAGGTGAGAGAAAACTGATACAGAACTGGCTGTCACCCTTTTCAATGCGTCATGATTGGTTTTCTCTGTTTTTTGACCTCTTAATCTATTTCTGTGGTCTGTAGGTCTGCATTGGTATGTCTGAGGGAAATCACACTTAATGGAAATGTGATATGATAACATGAGGAGAATCTATTCTGTAATCACAGAATTTGGACTTCAGTTCATGTAAATAAAGAAGGGCTTTGTGGTACTGTATGTTTTTTGGGACTTCCATGGACCTTAGTTATGGTACATGCCATAGTTAGTGTGTTTTGATAAAGCTGTCAGGGACAGACATACATTTTTAAAGAAATTTGAAGTGACCAATGATATTATGAATGTACTGAGGACTGTACATCAGCCATGGTTGTGTTTTTCAGCTATTCAAGATAAACCTACCATGGTATCTTCCAAAATGCCATAGTACAGTTATTAGTATTACAAAATAAAATGACACTAGTGTTCTGAAAAATGAAGTGCCCATATTTACAATATATAATTATACAGCAAAAACATACCTTTAGATGGCACTACTACTGGCATAGTAAATGTGTGTAAGGGACTACAAACACATGAGACATCATGCGAGAAAAACTTTCACTAAAATTTAGTTTTCAGTTCACGTTCCACACAAACACAGGAACATGTGGCGCCCCTCTTATCTAATGACCTTCATTAATTGCTGAAATCGCGGATTGGCTGAGATGTTCCCCGCGCTCAGCGCTATTTGCCCCGATTCAGTGGTTTGTCTTCACGCAACGCGTGATTTACGCGCTTATTCATATTCCATGTGAAGTGCTTTTAATCAGTGCGCAGTGTGTGTCTGCTTCACAGTAATACACCGACGAACACATTCATTCCTCAACCAGCCCGAAATTAATACAACACTTAAAATACTGACTCTCTTGTACGCAGCGATTAAAATCACACCCGCCTCACGGGACCAACCTGCGCTGCCGGAGTGCTTTAAATTAGTCTGTAGTGGTTAACATTGTTTTGTGGGGAGAATAATTAGTCAAGGTCAATTAGATTACATGCAGCCTAACATATTTATTAGGTATTTTGGTAACACTTTGCAATAAGGTTCCATTCATTAACGGTAGTTAATGCATCAGCTAATATAACTAACAATGCATAATATGTCTTTAACCCTTTGTTGATTTTAGTTAATGCAATTGTTTACTATTTATTCATGTTGTTAGATATACATTTTACATAAATTAAAAATATAAAGAATCTTAGAAAAATATAAATAATATTAGAAATCAACCAAAAAATGCTGTAATAAAATATTGTAAATTCAGTTATTGTTAATTCAATTATTGTTAAGTCAAGCTACATAACTTATATTAATAGACTTTAACCTTATTTTAAACATTTTGTGGGAAGAGTAATGACGCGGTTAAGGGAAGATAGGAAATGATAGGAGAGAGATGCTTTTTTGTCTGGATCACTAACCGCAGGGCCACAGCTAAGCCTAACTTGCATTTATTAAAAACGTATCTGATAGTTTCTTTGTCTGGACTGCAGACACGTCTGACCTGAGGGGTTTGCCGTGGTGTGCCGATGTTTCCAGACCAAGATTAATAATTTAGACACTTACTTAGGCTGGTAAGACAAGCTGATGACCGCGGAGCCGTGGGCCAGTTTAAAAAAGAAATGGTGAACCACACCAGCTCCCTGCCTGTAATCGTACTGCTGTAAGAGTGTGTGTGTGTGCTGGAGTGTCTGTGCAGTGGTACATTAGACCATGAAGTTACAAAAGTATTACAGGCAGGTCTAGCTGTAATGATATACTGTACCTGTCAGTGAGGCAGGCGTGACAACATTTAACCCTGTTCAAACATGCTTGCTTTATGAAACTATTTAATGCCAGAAAGGAAACACTAAAACAAAAAAAACTATACACAAATACTGAGGGTGGATACGAATTCAGTACATTCCATTTCATTCCAACAGTTAGTCCTGATCTCTGATTTTGACTGGCTGCTTAGCAAGTATATGAAATAACTGCTTTTTTAATTCAATAATCCATGTAAATTCATTGTTTACAGTGAATTTAGAACAGCTAAGAGGCTTTCCTTCAGTCTATGTCCCGCCAATCAATTCCCTGCAAACCATGTCTTTAATCTTTAATCTTTAAAACCTAACAAACACATTTTCAAAGAATGTGTGCTTTCTTTAAAATAAATGCTACTTTGTATTAAATTTTGCATCCAATTAAATGTTGTTTATATATTTTTAAAAGCGGCGAAAGTGTCCAAATTCTCTGGCTACTGTCCTTTAGAAACACCCCCTCTAAAAATAGAAGCATGTTGTAGGTCTTCACACAGACTCTTGGTTTAACCAAACGGCTGGTTGCCCCGCCCCCAGTAAGCCCTGAAATCAATTCAAGGAGAGTTGCAACATTCAAGGCAGCCTGTTTTTAATTCCATCTGCTATTTCTTCACTGTTTCTATTTCCCGTCCTCTCTTCATCCCTTTCTCTGATTGATTCCAGGGCCCTTTCAAGCACCCAATTAAACCCTGCTGGACCAGTCCTGCAGAGCTGGTTTAATGAATGCCAGTATAAGCTGCACCACGATTATCTCGCCTCTTTCTGCTTCTCCATCCCTTCCTGTGTAAACTTTAACAAATCATCCTTTATCTTAAATTGAAATTCATTGATCAATCCACCGTAGCCGTAAACCAACAGAAAATGAGAAAGACGGATCAGGTGAGTGAAGGATAAATAACGAGAGAGAGAGAAAAGAGAGAGAGAGATTGGAAATTAGTTTGGCAAAATCCAATCTCAGAGACATGTAACACAACTGCCGGATCTTATTTAAAAAGCAGCCACAGTCCTATCAACACTTACCCTGGGAATAGATGGGAAAAGAGAGAAAAACAGATGAGGATCAACAGCCCAGGCTTCGGTGAAGAAATCCCATGAGAGCAATCATCTCAATGACCTTCAAGTGCCCGACCACACACACACAAACACACACACACAATCTGGGCAATCAGTCACACGCATGGGGAAAAAACTATAACTGATTAGCATAGAGTTATAGAAAAATGTAACGGAGGCAATACTCATACATCAGCCACAGACAGAGAGACAGAGGGAGTCAGTCAATGCAAACAGAATATAAAGGCTTGGGCAATTTTTCTCCTGATCTATAAGACTAATCTACAAGCAAGCAAAGCCGCCAGTAGGGCAGTGAAGGTCATGTTTTACATTAAGGGCTTTGAATCCCCAACCTTTTCAATTCTGGTGCACATAGACTTTTATTAAAGGTGGCATATGATTATGTACATGTACCAAAATAACATGTACCAGTAAATAACCACATCAAATGCCTAGCAACATGCTTGAACACCACCTTAGCAACCACACACAACCACAGGCGCCCTGATAACCAAACACTACATCCTAAAAACGTGGCACGAAGTTTTACATGGATACTGACTTCTAGTTCTTGCTGTTTGTACAAAATGCATTTGTCATAATTCTCATCTCAATAGTTCAGACGTTCTTGCTTACAGAAGCATCTCTGAAACCCCACTCTCCACGAGAAAGTGCTAAACGTAACCATGCTATTTGCAAGTTTCCTAAAGTGTGCACTTTTTGATTGTTAACAAGATGTCTGAACCCTGTTTTCCTCCAAGAGTGTTTTTGAAAAAGGTGTTTTTATGTGAGTTGAGTCACCTGTGGAACTCCTCAAGGACTTTTTTGCAGCACGGGCCTAGCGTCACGGTAACAGCCAGTCTTAACAGGAAATTACTACTGTAATTACCCAAACATCACACCGTGTGAGCTTATAACGCTAATCCCTGTCTGTCAAACACAGTCATTCAGCCCTGCGTTGTCACTTAGCATTCAATTTGTTTCTCTTTCATGAAGCGCTCCCGCTTTCTTACGATTTTCATCTATTGTGAACAGTATTTAGCCCACAATAATTAAAACCCGCTGCCTTTCTTTGTACTCTCGATAATCAATTTACCAAGACCACCAATAAACCGCTACATGCTAGCAGAGGTTGTCCAAGACCCTTAAATTGATTTGACTACACAGAACACAGCTGAAAAGATCGTTTCACGGTGTGTGTCTCTTGGGAAGGTGCTATGAGGTGTTACCAGGAAAGCTCACATCATGACAACATGAATTCTGGCAGACAAACCATCAACTGGTTTAGATTTGTCCCCAGGCTTTTCCTTTTGGCTTTCAAGCGCAGACAAGCACACATCAGCGAACATGTGTACACACAGGCCTCAGCGTGATGCTGTCTTTTAACAAGTGTTCTAAAGTAATTTACACCTCCAACGTATCAGATATCACAACACTTGACAACTGCCTCAGTTTATATTTACAGGTGCCTGCAGAGAAAATAAGCTTTTCCTTTAGGGCTGCATTTGATTATGATAAAAGTGATAAACGTTCATTATTTCCCTTGCTGTTGCAATAGCGAATATATTTCAATTAATACAATGTATAAATGCTAAAATGTGTTAAACCTGCAGCTAGTTAATTATAATCTTCATTTTAAGCTTCTTCTATCATGTCAGGCGATGTTTCTTCAGTATTTTTTTTGTGTGCACCACGAATCCATGCGTCAGAATGTATTAGAATGAGCCTGTAGACAAATTTAAACACAGCATATGCCTCCACACTTATGCACACATCAAATATGATTGTGATTAGTTACAAAGCTCGCATCTGCAAAAAAAACATGTCATAAAAGACAACTATAACAGTAGGAAATGCAAACAGAATGTTGTAATTTAAAGGTAGGAAAGGAAATTACAGAAAAGCTAGCAATAGCAAGTTATTTTTTGCCTCACACCTTTTCTTGGGTAAGTGTTGTCAGTGCTAAATTTCAGTGCCATTTACACAATTAGCACGTCTGTCCAGTCACCTAACTCTGACAGGACTGCGGTTCAACAGGCCTGGGTCTACATACTGTCACACATGCCATTCATTAAATTCCATAACAGCTTTCATATTTAAATCTTTGTGTACGAGTCGAAAGTTTAGTTCTGTTAAAAATGTGTTGTGTTCTGTTCTGTTGGATGTTGATGTTCCTCATTCTGGCTTTCATTACTGTTGTTTTGCCCTTTTATGGACAGTCCAGTTGCATAATCTTAAATTTATGGTCAAACTATGAAAGTTCCTTTTAGTGTAGCAGAGGGACAAATAACAAATAGCTGTGTTGTGTGTTGAACAGTTTTATCAACACAGCGATGAGATTAATTAGAGCAAATTGAGATTCTCAGTTAAGTCTCCTGCTGCTCAGATTTTTCTCACAGTTTTTCTTACACTTCCCCTTTAAGTCTCTTGAGCTCTTTAAGCAACCATTTAAGCTAGTCTAGCTCCAAACATAAGTGTCTATGTGTATGTTTGTCTTCAGGTTTATAAATAAACCAACATGTTGTAGGTTTGACTTCCTCTATTTCACCTACAATTTCGTACACTCTCAGTTAGTTATGATGTACAACGCAGTCTTCCTATTTCAAGAAGACTTCATTTTAAATTAAGGATCAGGCCTTATTTTAGGCCTCTTACAGCCAGACAACTGCATTACAACATCCCATGTCTCCATCTGACTCCCACTCTGGCTGGCCTTTCAATATTCCTTTCAAATGATCTATTGGTTCACGCCAACCAATCAATGTTGCCTAATTAAATCGCATTAATCATCATTACCAATAAATTTTCCCCAATTTAAGTGCTGTAGCACAAAGCACTAATGTTGGTGGAGAGGAGATCAGTGGTGGGAAAACAAGTCTACAAAATCCAACCAACAACAAACAAAAGTCACATGAAAACAAGCCAAAATCGTCATTTAAAAAACAAGTGAACGTGAAATAAAACAAAACACACTCATTGTCCTTATTTCTATTTTTTCTAGTTTTTTAGGCAACAGCACAAATGAATCAAACTTTTTTGCGCAATGCCTTCTTCAGTGCCACAATTATCTTGGTCAAATCCAAATTTAAACATTTAAGCAAAGCCTTCAGATAGTGATAGTGAGGACATCTTATACACATATTGTTTTAATAACAGGAAAATTACATTTTCTATTTCATAAATCTATTCGATTCACAAACCTGTTAAGTTTTCTTGAAAAGTCCACTTAAAATGTCCTTACATGTTGGTTTTTTTGTCTTTACAAGTATAGTTACACCTGTACACACAGACACACACACACACACACACACACACACACACACACACACAAACTTTATATATCACAGCCCATAGCTTTACTTTCTGGCCTATTTTTTTCTTTTTCTCTTTTTTAAAGTCTTTCTCTGTCATTCACATGGAAACCTTGTGACCAGCACAATTACCCTTTCACACAGAACACTGGAAAAACTGAAATGAAGTGGAACCCTAATTGACCTAAAGGAATTAACCAAAATGACATCAACTCTACATAAAGCTGCATTAGGTCGGACTTATCAACCTGATACGGTTTCATCACTGAGGTTAAATTGTCGTCATGCTGAGGGAAAAATAGCAGGATGGAGGGCCAATAAACAGGAAGAGAGATAAGCAAAGAGGAGAACAAGTGGGTGCAGTGAAGTGTGAAATGAGAGAGAGAGAGAGAGAGAGA
>JBAJNP010004976.1:0-30881 GCA_036877545.1 Yasuhikotakia modesta | reverse complement strand
TAAAACCCATAAATTGTCCCAAATATCTCCTTCATATTGAACGAGACTGCAGCTGGATGCTTTGTTCAGAATCGATCCTGTGGCGAAAGGCATTCAGCTTCTCGCAGATCAAGGCAGAGAGAAAGAGGAAAAACATTTTGTCAATACCTTAATAATTGAGCTAGAGAATGACAAGATGGACAAGATGCACCTCTATTCTGTAGGAAAAACACACTGGGAAGCGACAGACTCGGGTAAGCCATTTTGTTATTGCTTCGTTTCTATTATAACCCGGAGTTCAGCATTGGGGAAAAAATGATACGTATCCACAGAAAATATGAAAATAATAATCCACATATTTCTGTGCGAAATGCAAGTCGTTCATACGCACTAAATTTACCTATATTTAATGGAGACATATGTACAACAGACTGCAAAGTATTACAAAAAACAGCGTCAAATTCATTGTATTAAATGACAAGTCTTTTACCAATTCTCCAAAATAAAAGGCACGACACGTTACTTGAAGTCATGGTTTACTCCATTTATGACAAAACATATAAAGTTTTAACAGCTAAAATCGAACAGTATATTTACAACAAACTGCTTTCTTTTGCATGATCAGAAACATCTACGCAGGTCTGAGTTCGTTTTCAACTGCGACTCAAGCAACGTGCAGGTGACATAATAGTCCCTGTCCCAATTTCATATAGGCGAAATGTTTGATCAAACAGAGATTTTTTAACCGTTTAAGATGCTACTGAGGATTTCATACAGTTAGTTCCGATATCCTTCTCCAACCAAAGGTCTTCCTTCAATGAAATCTCCTTAATAGTACAGTTCTCTACCAAGGATTTTAAATCGAGGACAAGTTCCAGCTCAATGAATCGATTATCGTCACACGTGAACTGGTCGTGTCAACTTCAAGGCCTCTGGCCTAAGACAGTTAGTAGCCTATCTCTGCATGGCGTCCTGGTGAGGTGAGGAGTACCAGTGCGAGTAACCGGGCATGTAGCTGTTAGCAGACATGTTTACTCCTTTAGAGGAGGCTGAAACGTCCCAGATAGGGGGGATGGCTGGAGAGCGCGGAGACAGAGCGATGGAACCGGGTAAAGGGTCACTCTCGTGAGGGTTACCGCCTTGTTTCAGCAACTTCTTGAATTTAGACCGTTTGTTTTGAAACCATATCTTTACCTAAAAAACACAAGGACAGCTTCATTCAAATGCGAATACAAGGTGTGAAACAGGGCAACACATCAGTTTTATTTTCAAGAAAACTGCTGCCTACTTTGAATTTATTTAAATTTATTTATAAATTGCAGTTAGAGATGAAGTTGTAACACCCATGTTTAACAAAAAAAAATAATCCAAGTATATAGATATAATAGTTTTAACAGAGGCTTAAATGTTGAGCTATTTTCATAAATAAAAGCAACTACAACACTCACCTGTGTCTGAGTGAGCCCGAGAGAGGCAGCCAGCTCTGCGCGCTCTGGTAACGCCAGATACTGGGTCTGCTGGAAACGGTGGTTTAAAGCTTGAAGCTGCAAACTGGAATAAATCGTTCTTGGTTTTCTGATCTTCTTGCCTTTTCCGTTGAAGCGTATTTCTCCGTTTTCAATCACCGTTGTTTTCTGCTGTTCTGAAAAATGCATCGTTTCATGAATATTCCTGAAGTAAATCTCTGGTTTTAATGTTATACGGTAATGATGTACAGAGTTTTAAAAAGTGAAATATTTACAACATAAAACAATTATCTCATGAAACAATAAAACAACTCATAAAACAATAATCTGTAGTTTCACACCTATTTTCCAAGTCCTCTATAATATAACCACATTGTAATATTTAGAAAATCGCATGTAGTGACATGTCGAGTCAGAAACAATTAGATGCTAATTATAATGTGCAGTGGTGGGTAGAATCACTGGCAGAATGCAATAAATCATAGCGAGGTGAACACTTGTTATTGCTCACATATAAGGAGAAATCACTGGCAGTCTGGAGCAAAACTACGAGAACAAAAGGCGCACTGAAGGGTAAGACGACTTATATTTGCAATCATTTCTTTGCAATCGATTCGTCTTCGTTAGATTTTACGAGGTGGTAACTAACTGGCAAAACTTCATACGCACACGCGTCTTTTAATAACGCGCAGTTCTGAATCTTTAAGTATTTGAAGTACGCTTACCTGTGGCGTCTAACCTTGTCTGTGCTCCGGTGGTGTTGCTGTGGTAGGACGGCAGGTATGGACTGTGGTGAGGATGGCTAACATAAGAGTAAGGTAGCGACCTGTTATAAGAGTTAGAGCCGGAGTACGGAGAGCTGTCGTGCTGATGATGATGAGACCCGGAATGGAGACAGTGAAGCGGATAATGGCTGGCGGCCATCGAAGGGGAGCTCTGTTGTGAATGCGATTGCTGTCCAAACTCCATGAAAGCAGATTTTGACGAGTCTTGAGCCTCCAGACCGTCAGCCATCGTAGTCATGGTCATCATCAAATTTTCTGCTTTGAGAGCACTTACCCCCTATCTCTGAAGTCCAAATGAGCCCTTTCGTTGTGCTAGTTTCTTTCTCTCCTTGGTTAGGAGATATCGCGTTATTATCTCCACAATTTATCCGTGTTTTTGTCCTGTAATTCTCACGCGCTATGGTGGAAGGTGGGCTTGAGTAAAGGCAGAGATTTTAAGGTGGATTCTGTTAAATTTGAGTCCTTGCTTCCAGACTTGATGCAGCCACTACAAGTAAAATGGTTTGTCTCCAAAGGGCAGCGCCTTCCGATTGGTCATTCAACCTAACGTCATCAGTTCTCTGCCTTAGCTGAGACTTCACAGTGAGTTAACCTACCTTAACAGCTCCCACCGTAGCCATAACCATGTGGAGAATAATAATGCAGGGGTATCCCTCTGATATTCACTAAATTCAGAAATACGACTCCGGAGACAAAGTAGTGCTCTGCCATGGCAGTTATTAGTCGTATGAAGTTTACAACAACATGCCACAGTTAAAATGAAGGAATCGACGTAGAGCAAAACCTATGCAAAATAAAATAGCTTTTTATTACCATATAAACATACAATGGAATTGTAAGTGTGCACCGATTTCTCAATGCATTTACAAAATGACAAATACTACAACAACTACAAAATAATACAATAAAATAAAAAATAAACACCACACACGACAATAAATACTTGTTTTGAATACAAATGCATTGCAATGCACATAATAATAGGCTAATAGTTTATGAAAGCGGATGCTTATATGAAATAATATTGAAGCATCTTTGGAGAGGATTCACATTAACTACTAAATAGCTTTGAACACGCCAGATATGATCTGGTTTAATTAAACCCCAGTCACTAAAAGGCCCGGGTTAGTGACAGCTTTTCCTTGTAGTAATCAGGAGCCAGTCACAGCTGAAAATATATGCAAATTACGAGTGCAGTTTGTGGTTTGGCAAATCGCGATCACATTATAAACCACGACGTAAATATACCCCACAACTGCTACGTTTATTCATTCTCATTCCATTCAATTTTTATTTTATAGACAACGCGTTTCCTCATGATGTGGCATAAATTTGCTTTAAACGGTAATGAAAAAGCAATTATGGTCGCAATCAGTTATATCAGAATCCTCTTTGATTATCCCGTAGACTGTATTCAGAAGCCGCTATAAAATTAAGAACAATTCGCCTGTAATGATTATGGACCTTGTTTATTTTGGGAGGTGGATTAAAAGTGGATATAGCATAAATTATCCTCTAATTATACACCAGTGTCGCCTCAATTATCCTCTTATCAAAAATGGTAGCCCTAAATGCAGCATTTAGTTTCAATTTTCTCCCTTTCTGTAACAAGAACTGCGTACCTTGCTATTATTCCCAGGGATGTTATTTACTTTGCCGGATTTAAGAGTGCACAACCGGCGTAGATAACCATTTTCCATGGTGGACTGAACTTAGAGGACACAAAAGCAGCTGGCCGCTCTAAAACACTGAAGTCTAAGGATTTTTCTTTAGGTCGAGAAATCCAACAATTTAACCTAAAAAAAATCACGACAGGTAAGGATCAAGAATGTTTATCTTATCATATAATTTGTTTGTACTAAATTGTATTTAGTCTGAAATGTGTCGGTGTTTTTAATAATGCAATTGTTAAAGGAGTTAACAATAGCACGCATGAATTCGATTGATCAATGGACCTTATATTACTGTCGCATGCTCGATCATATAAGATCATACAAGATTTTGTCAAGCAACTGAGAGCGAAACCAGATACATAGATTCTCTAACAGCCTTGGCACAAACAAAACTTCCAATTATGCGTTTTTTTTCTGGCATATATAGTGCTTAATTGATCGAGACCTTATGGTCTAATATCTGTGACTTGTTCTCCTTTAATATTTTAAAGTGATCTGTCAAAGCAGGTAAAGATGCGAAGAAAATGTACAGTTATATGATACAACTATTAATCTATAAAAAGAAGACATTTTAAAGGTGGATGCAATACGACAAGAATCTGCATTGGGCCAGTAAATCCGTTACAGCATATTTTGACCAGAGGACGCCCATGTCCTGTATAGTAAATCGTGTTTTGATTTAGAGGTATCGCATTACAACTTTTGTATTGTTACATTTTTTCTCTCTATAAAAGTCACAAATAAAAGTAACTTCAGAAAAAGCCTCAAAATTCTACTGGATGATTTTACGATTTTAAAAAACAAAATTTATGAAAAAAAAACCGAATTGAACAATTAAAAACTAGCCTCAAACGATTTTGGACAAAAAAGCATTAAACAAAAAAATGCATCTTAAATATTTCCTATTATAAAAACACTTAACTGATGCCAAACCAATTCTAAATTGTATAATTGAAATAGATCAACCGTCTTTACTAAACTTTAAAGGCTCGGATTGTTTAAGATGGGCTTCACGTTGCTTGCATTTAAAATGTGTTGACTAAATTATCACAATCATTAATAAAACTAAAAGAGAATAATAAGAACATGTGAACCTATATGCATCATATTACATCATCATATTACAAAGAAAGAGGATCTGTGTGAACACGCCAGGGCTGCAGTGCATCCATGCTTGTGCGCGTTCATGTGCAAGTGCGTCTGTCTCGGCCATATCTGAGCCTGAACACAAAGATCAAATGCGTTCGTCTTTATTCTGATGCGCACTGGTACATATTGTACGGCCTGGATACAAAATTACCTTCGGGACTGTAGAGACTAGAGACGTGTCAGTCCAGCAGAGGCGTTCAACCCCACCGGCTGTACACAGGCAGGCAGGCGTCGACGGATTTCCATGCTGCTCAGCAGAGGAAGTGGCGAGGCAAAGCGACGGCAGGCGGATAGCACGTGCAGCTGTCGGTATTCTGCACGATAAACTACAACAGAAAACAACATGAGAACAAATACCATCAGAACTGTTATAGATTTGGCTCACATGTTAAAGCATTAAATTACGAAACTGTTTCACTACATAACAGAGCCTGTTTAGTTCTGAGATGTTAGGACTGTCACCACAGTGATTATATATAGATCATCAAGAATCAACATTTACTATATTAAGAAAAAAAGTGATCGACGTCACGTGATCACCATTATAACGTTGAAATGAAATGACAAGGTTGGAGTGAAACTAAATTGACCATAACGACTATAACCTGCTGGTAGGATGGTGTTGCCTTCCATACCCGTTTGTTTTAGCTGCTATTACTTGTGTCACGTCCCAAATCCAACTGAATGCTCCACCCGACTGACCGGGAGTTGACGAATGTAACTGTAGACGCGAATAGAGGTCAAGGTTTGGTGATTATATACGAATTACATCATAACTGTCCATTTTAATAGCCCATATAATCCAAGAACTTATTATGAGCGAGGACCATCTCAGACATCCTTATTTTTGCCTGAGGTGTTTGTGTCTATAATTGTAAATAATCGCATCATACGTTGCATCACCCCATGCATAAAGCATTGAATATTATTTCATCGGTGGAAAATAAGAAAAAGTAATATGCAGTGAATGGATATTTCATTGTTCAACGCAAAATTGCACCCAACACAGAGCCCATGCCGCCTCTTATAATCATTCATTTTCAGTTTATCTAAATGAAGGTGACTCCGCTGAAATATCTTTTATCTTTTGAGAATGTTGAACAATCGAGAACAGTGCGATTTTTTCGGGGTTCTTTCTCGACTTAATAGAAGACATTATTAGCTCTGACAGCACACGGCTCAGGTCTGGGAGAGAGGATTTTCTAGAGAGATGACAGACAGGAAGGCCAGCAATCACAGGCTTTTTTATCCGAATGTACTGTTCGATGCCGTTTATCCCTGATGATAGAAAATTGCTCTGTTGCCAGGACGCGGCTGCTGAAATAGAGGGCAAGAGCAACATTTCCATTTTCCAGTTTGAAAGCCATTGAAATGAATTAGTAAAATGAAAAAAATCCCGCGGTAAACAAAGAGGGGCAAACAAAGATACACTTTTTCCTTGCGTCGAGCCCCTTTTCATTTTGTACATTTTCGTTAGCTGCTTTTCTGAGGCTTTGAATCCAGTAATTGCAAATGTAATGGGGCTTCTGATGTGAACCGGAGATAATTACGCATTTTTAATACATTCTAAATGTAAAATGTATTTTGTTCCTGTTTACGTATCAGTGTCTGTTCCCACATTACCATTTCAAAATAACACTTGTATAGCGAAAAAAACGTGTATAATGTATTTACACAATACATAGCGTGGAAAATAATCATCGCCGTAATACTTATTAAATTATTTGCTTGTTCATTTGGACACAAGTGGCTTGTCACTTGCCTCGTGATAATATTTTTAACTTGTAATCCATAAAGTCTTAGGGAGGAGGTTTTGTCAGAATATTGCTTATGACAGTTTGAAAACACACCCAACGAATAGTGGGTTTACATGTCATGACAGACACATGCTTTATTATTATTTGTGGCCGACCACAAGACGCGCATTTGGTAAACAAGCGCGAGTAAAACAGACGTTGCTCAAGACGCACGAATAACCAACTTTCCTTGTCCAGACATTTCACAGGTGGAAAACAAGTTTACAAGGCTGACTAGAAGACAACCGTACGTATCATTTTGATAAGCAGCAGAACCACCTGTCATTGCTCGCCAAGAGAAACACTCGTAAATATAATCAGCAGAAAATCAGCTTGGCAGTCCAGCTTTTTAGTCTAATAAAAAGCTGGAATTTTTTAAACTAACAAAATATTAACAATATAACTCATTATAATAACATTTGAAAATGTATTTTTATTATCAAAGTGATACTTATTATTATATAATATTACTTTATCCAAGTGCAATTTGCATGTCGTTAACAATTGTTGCTATTGTTTCATGATGCTTAAATAGAAGTTCAAGGTAAGGGCGAGAAAACAACTGCGGAAAAGAACAGCCACAATATTTAATACAGAAATATTTGTCATAAAATTGTATCTTTTAATCTCCATAAATTCCTCCTTGATCTCTAAAGCGGGTGAACTCAATGGCTATATTAATATTTACGTGACACGGAGAGACTGTAGCCTTGATATTATTTTGCATATGAATCTATGAATAGGCAGGTGGCTTATCCCACAGTCTAATTTATGTCCCCTTCACGTCACGCACTAATAAGTAAATCCCTGTCTTCGGTGTATTTTCCTGCTTGCCTTCACTGTTACAGCTTCTCAACATTTTTAACATATCCAGAAATACAATCATTTTATCTGTCGATGGCCTTTGTACATAATCACCATTTTCTATCGTATTTGATAGAATTTAATCTTTGGTTGCAGCTTTAAATCTTAAAGTTTCACGAAAAAAACGTCTTTCCCAACTTAAGTTAAATCTATTATATCATTAAGCATGACGTTGTATAGCTTTAAAATAGATTTAACTGCTACAAGCTCATTGTTTTGGGCTGACATTTTGGTGGGCAGATATTGCGTGTGATGTAAGGAGAAGTTTCTCCGAACTGAACTGAGGTCGGATGAGGAAGTGCCACAAACAATAAAGCGCAGACAATAATTGTTTGCCTGAAACTCAAGAACAGTGAGTTAGGTGAGGCGTAAAAAGCAAAGAAAAAAAGTCACACCTGGAGACTGGAGAACCGCCTTGTGTCGACCACAATGAAAACCAGTTTACAAGAGCTGCATGCATTTCCCAAGCTTCCTTCCCGGGTTCAATAATCACAACCAACAGCCCAAAGATAAAGTCTAACTGAAACTATTAACTTCACCATTCTAATAACTAAAGAAGATTAATTTTTACAAATTAATTTACAGAAGGTTCTGCAGAGCTATAAAAACTCTAGGTTACACCAAAAATGATTGCAACGAACTGCAGATACCTAATCTTGACCATCTATCATGTTTGTTCCATATCTTAACATAACTTATCAACTAAAAGTGTAAAAATACAAAGAAAAACTTAAACGAATAAAGTACGTTCTATTTAAAATTGTGAACTTGAAGTCAATTTGATCAAAGTCAATCTCCCATTATTAATGCTTTGCAAAAAAAAATCCCAGAGGCACTTATTTTTATAAACTTTAACAGCCATTTCAATTCAAGAGTGCAGGCTTTTCCCATTTTACCAAAACACAAGCCGGCAATCATAGTGATAACTGCTCTTGGAAATGCATTAAACCAAGGAGCTCATTCAATCAATATAAGGAGAGGGTGTGAATCAATGCTGAATATACAACCAAATAATTCTACAGCATGATCGTACGAAATATCCACAAAGCTAAATAAGAAGCGCTTTCCACACGCTATATAATAGCTAGCATGAAAACAACAAATATGCATGAAAGCCAGGTATTTTGTCAATGCAGGGTAGATTTGTTTTTAAATTGGGAGGGGGGGGGTGGGGGTGTACCAGGGGTGGGCTTACCACCGAAATCATCTCCATATAGAGCAGCACAGATGAAGGACAGTGAGAACGTTGTTCAAGTTTGGATCTGGATCAAAATGGATCTGATCGCACCAGACTCTGGACATGTGGCTGTTTAAATGGCATGGAACGGGTGGTGGGCTGTCAATCTCTATTCCTCATGCTTGCCTCAACTGTTTTCCATCTATTCCAAAAGCCAGCAGATCAACTTATAAGGGAAAAGGTGAGCGTTTCTGGATCGTGTTTAGGGAGCCCCAAGTTCCCTTGACTCCAATATTCTAGCAAAACCTGCATCCCTGATGTTTCACACCTGGGCAACATGCCTTTCAGTAACAAACAAACAAACATTTCTTTGTGCACATTTTGCCTAAAAATGTTCAACTATAACATTTGGTAACAATGCTTGCACTGCATTTTATTTTGTTTCTGCAGCACAAAATATCCATCTATTCACTGCATAATCAGGTGGGTGATGCTTTTACATGTAACGAACAAAACCTACAGCATTATTGTTTTTGCTTGACACTGTCTGACTACTGATCGAACATGACAGACCTCATCTCCACCTCCAACATCACGCATCCCAGCACCTCCACTCTCCCTGTTCAGTTTCTGCAGCTGCAGTGAGTGAGATATGACCAGAGAATTGGCCTCTGGGAGAGCGGCAAGCCATCCTGGTGCTATTAGGCTTGTGGCTAATAATAGGTGTTTCAGTCCGGGAGAAGATCAATCAGGGGGAATCATGGGGAATGTTCTGAGGAGCGCTTTTACACATCTGTCCAGATGGATGAAATTACACTTGTCTGTTTTTAGTTGCATTACTCCCAAATTGGCTGTCTACTTTTTTCTCTCTTTCTCTCACTCTCCCCCATTCATGTGTCAGTGGTCTGCTAAAAGGATTCGGCACTAAAATCCCCATCATTTTAGTCTTTCCTCGCTCGGCTTGCCCTCCCTGCTCAGTCACCTTATTTACGTACCACCATCCAGGAAGCTGTATGTTAAAAAAAACTACACGAAAAAGGTGACATAGGTCTAGGCCTGTAAAATAAGTAAAATCGGTGCTTATATCTTAAATAAATTGCAATTCAATCATGTTTAATTTTTAAAAAACAAAGACAAACAATATAAACTGAGAAATAATGCTATAATTTATGCAGTTGCTGAAAATCATATTCAGCAATTAAAAAAACTCTCAGTCGGACTCTGAAGTCCTTTTTTCCTGGAAAGGGCAATCAAAACAAAGAAATGACATCATACTTCGTATATATAATGGGTTGCACAAGTATGAGAGCACACTGAAAATCTATGTTAATTTATGTTAACTCCTTTGTACTAAAGGTCAGATTTCCTTGCCTCCACTGAAGCACACAAGATGCTCTTTGAAACATTCACACATCATGCTGGGATAACATGGATCATGATGTTGTGCACAAACTCATACCGACTCAAGCGCATGCTGTCAATAAAAAGTGTGTGTGGGGGGGATTTTTCAAACATTAAAAAACAAATACATAAAATGATGTACATTTCAAAATAAAAATGTTCACTCAAGCAGTTATGATGATGACAACTGAAGGAAAAAAAATTAAATTAACAATCCAAAATAAAGCATCGTGGTCAGTCTTTTGGTTTCCTTTCAAATTAGCCTTGCTATATGCTATACCAACCTCAAATTTAAAAAAAAAAATCCCTCACTAGGAGTATTCCCAGAACAATATTTTTGCACACTACAGAGTCTACATGTGTACCTTTAAAACACTAAGAATGCAAGCAACGGACATGTGAGAATGTGTGAAACTGAGGCATTGAAATCATGACCTGCAGTAACCCCTGAATGGCTGAATGCACTAGCTGAGGAGGTAACCACATACTGTACGGCCTGCCTGTGATCCAGCACTGGCAGTTATCTAGCACAATGTGTCAGTCAGAATGTGGGGCAAAGACACTGAGAGGGGTCATTTATAGACTAAGAAACAGCTGTATGCATCTGTGATTTTCAACGAAGGCGGCTGTCAGTTTGAAATCTTTGATACTTCAAAGTGGCTGTCTGGCAAGTTGCATTGAATTAATTTTTTTCAGATTATGCCCTTCTGAATTGTTATACTCTGCCTTGGGACTAATGTCACTTCTTTTTGAATGTAGAGACTGATTTGCTTGTGGCATGAATTCATATAAGTATCTTCGCTGTAGTCACAATGGGCTCACTCTCACAATACGGGCACTCAGAGAAATTACCCCTCAAAAAGACACAGCAGGATATTTTTTATCAGTGAAAATGTCTATTGTACATTATTGTTGATTCTAAGCCTGCGGAGAAACTGATTTGAGATGTTCTTCTGTTTTTGATTGCCCAACATTGAGAGATATTTCAAGCACTAAGAAAGCAGTTTGATAAGAAATCTTTGGAAAGACGCAAGCTCGATGACCACAGGAAGAAAATCAAGGCTCCCCAATGTGTTACCCCTAGCAACGGGGGAAATTAGCATTGACATATGAGCAAGACTATGGAAAGGCCTGGAGGTATTTTATGGCTTGGAAAGTGACAATCAAAGTAGATGTAAAGACATACTCCCTGTTCTATTTATATTGAAATCAGCTTCTTTTATATTTCAGGAGGAAGAGCGCTGAAGTTATAATGTATGTATTTTGCTCATTTCACTGTGCTGCGCATTGCGCCTGCAACGCCGGGCTCTCATGTTTGCCCCCTGCTGCGGTAAACAGAATGCGACTCTCATAGCTGCTGCATTTCAGGGCACTCACAACACACTAGCGAGGCTGACATGGCCTCCCTCATTTTCCGCCACCAAATTCAGCTCTCATGATTGCCAACACGCATAATGATAGCGTCTCCCAGAGTCACAGAGGTGTCCCACTGATGCACCAATATTCTCTCTGTCATATTGCAGGAAATTCAGCAGCGGCCGCTCCGGAGAACCTGCCATCTCCATGCATCAGAAGCTGTTTTGTTAATAGAAATAAAGGGCGGATCGCATGATCCAAAGCATGGAGCAGCTTGCTGTTTCCTCTCATTACAAGGCTGCCTTACCAGCGAGGAGGAATATGCATGAATACATTAAAAGGTAATGAGGAAGCTGTCAGGAGAGGGTTGTTCAGGGCAGCGCTTGGCATCAGAGGCGTTGGAGAGCTTTCAGGCGCTTACGTGATGGACTTGTCATCTCAGCATGAGAAGCAAAAGGGGTGGTGTTCAACAACGTTACTAATGGCAACTGTTGCCAGGTCTTACTTGCTGCTGATATAATGGCTGGTAACAAAACACAGATGTATTAGACGCAAGACTGCCTCAAGATGTATTTCTGTAACAAAAGCGCTCATGTTCTGTGCTAATTCACCTATTAAAATATATTTTGTTGTTCCTAAACTACAGCTTTGTGTTTTTTTTAAAAGCGTATTGCAAGCACAACATGAAAATATGCAACGTCAGTCAACTGTGAGACTGATTTGTTTTGAAAAAGGATAAAGGGTCAATTGCATGTCTGAATATTCACACCTACAGTTCCCCGCACAGACAGCCGGGCCACGTGATTATTGATGAAGGTGGTGTGGAATCGCATAATGGAATGTCATGGCAACAACACCTGGCAACAGTTTATCCACGTCCTCATGCCCCACCCCTCCCCCACCCGAAAGCCCTGGAACATTATTTCTGTGAGACAGAAAGCCTTATGAACAAATAATGGGTGAGTGCCAGTTTAAATAAAGTATGTTTTATGACTTGTGGTCGGGACCGTCTCTCTTTTTTAAAAAGTGTGCTGTATAAAAACCGCTGCCAACATTTTTTTCTACATACGGTTATAATACAAAGTCGTTTTTTTCCTGTCCTCACAGTGAGAGATTCAGTCAATAAAGGACCGGCAGTAGACCAGTAGTCTGCAGCCAAAGGAGAATGGAACAAACCACACACGCCAAAACAAACTGGTGTTCCTTTGCAATTTTTCAACTTGGGCATTTTAATAAAACATTTACAGTCCTTCTAAGCAGGCTACATGTTTTCTAGCATGCCTTGTTTCACTCTAGATATAAATATGAATTGTATGAGTGGCCCCTGTTATAGATATAAAACAATGTTATGAATTTCCCATTGGATATTTGCGTCCAAGCGTCAGGTCCAGGTGTTCTGGTCTAATGTAGTATACAAACAATGAGGCGGTGGGATATCAAACCAATTATTCAAATGAATTGTACAATACACCAAGAAACAGACACAGCAATTTTCTACTTCCATTTACATGTGCCATGCAATTACAGATAATCATAAACTGTCATTAAGTAACACTAGGCCTGTATTAAAACCGTACAGACTCCAGTCACTGTCTTGTAACTACAGAACAAAGGTGTCCATTAACACAATCTGCTTTGTAATAGTCTCTGGCCTTTAAACGGTGAAGAAAACAACAACATCAAGAAAAAACAACACTGTTTTTAAACATAAACAAAACCAGCCATCAGGAACTTGCACAGACATAACCAAAACCAGCAATCAGACACACACTGGAGCCAGTTATAATCAAACACAAAGTCTGCATGTCTCCACAAAAAAACTACAGTCACTTATTTGTACCTCACAACTTATACCTGCAGTGTTACGCAGCCATCACAGTGCTGACAGTGAGAACTGTTCTAATTCATCTTAAAAGGTATACACTCCAACATTAACATAATAAGGTTTAATAAATCATGTTTAAACCCTATTGGGGGATTGAGTTTATAGACCTCTTTTAAGGCTGTGACCAACACAGAAAAGCACTTAAGAAGAATTCATTTTTCCACCACTCATGTGTCTCCAACAGTTTTAGGTGGGAGAATTTAAGTGGGGAACTAAAAATGGCTCAGGTACACACTGGCTCATAAAGTTGGGAAAAGCCATTCATTTTAATATTCACCAATCAAGCTGTTGAGTGACTTACTGTACTGTAATATTTACTGTAAAGACATCTCTCTGCATAGACACAGACACCTGGAGTGCAGTAATGCACACTGACTCAAACAGTAGACAGACAGTTTACTTTAGTAGGGCTCAGATTGAAAAAGGGACACATATGTAGAGAATTATTCATGTTTAAGATTAATTCAATTGAGTTTATCCTAGAGTTTGCACATGAGCTTCTTAAAGCAGAAACAGATACATTTTACTAATAGGATCCTTTCTAAGACAAGCGCACAGATGCCAGGACACACTGAATCCAATAATATTCTGATTGCAACCTTCCCTTATATGTGTGCCAACACAACGCCGAACATATGCATCTGATCCAAAGTAACTATTTAGGAAACAAACTCATTCTTCATGACCAAACTGATGCCTGCTTTCATCTTTATGAATTGTTGCTCAATTTAATATATTACACTAAAACATCGCCTGAAACTGTTTATTGACAAATTATTCCAAGAGTTTTCAGTCAGAGCTTGTTTATTTTTGCAGGGTTTAAGTGGTTCTATGAAAATAACAATAGCAGCCAGACTGAAACACACATGTAACAATTATTAAGGCTGACAGCAGCATTGCAATAGCAGCATTGCAATAGCAGCATTGCAACAGCAGCGAATCACAGGTTCACCAACAAGCATTTCTAATTAAAGGTAAAGATACATTTATAAAGGCTTCAGATTTTCCTGCTTGCAGTATTTAACACCAACACAAATAATGGTTTCTACAGACTCTACAGTTTAAATGCAGTTAATCACAGGTAAGTAGTACTATCCTTGATTTTGGGACAAGGTATCATAACCCAGGGTCAAAAAATATACTAACCCCATTCAAAACTATGACGTGAAACCCAGGGTTAAAAGCAGGTATACAGCAGATTACCCAGCATTAAACCATTTAAAAATGCCTTTTGTTTTCCATGAAGGAAAGTCATTCAGGTTTTTAATGCTGTGTGGGTTAAAAACAAAGACAGAATTTTAATTCTGGATGAACTGTTTCTTTAAAACCATTAAAAGAGGTTGATGGGATGATGGGATAAAACCATTAAAAGAGGATGATGGGAGTATTAATACCCATGACCTCGGTTTGAGTTAACTATCTGTTAGACTGCAAGACAAAATAAACTTAAAGACAACTAGACTGGGGGTTTGCAGGGCTGTCAGGGTTAAAGGCTGTCTTCACATTCACAGAGGAGGTTGTAACAGAGCCAGGCCAAAGGCTGCAGGAGCCCGGAGCTTTTGCCAAAACAGTGTGGTAGCAAGCTGTTAATGAGCATTGCAAAGCTCCTAAACATAATGATCTGGACTTCTCTCCTAGTGTTAATGCCTATCACATGCCTAAGCCCAGCCCTGCCTTAAACTCCAGCCCAGGATGAGGAGGGTAAGGGGCTGTCCTGAGAGAGACAGCCAGGCAAGAGAAATTATGTACTGAGATGTGCAGCTTGGTATCATTAATAACAACAGACGTATACACAGTCCACAGTTATGCACAACACGCTGTCAAACAGAAACTGTGCACCAGTTTGTGTAATATTAAATATACAATTTCCCTATAACACACTGAATGAATTAATTTGTGCAAACTGATATACTATACAAGTCAAATGGTGTGACATTGGGATTTATTGCTTTTTAGCTGCAAATCAAACAACCTGATGCTGGCATAAGCATCTTAAATAGCCTTAATAAATTATTACACATTGGCAAACACGTCGGGTACAGGGAGCTTCCTGTTAAAGGCGGGCTGAACAGCGAGCACCGACGGACAAACAGCACTCTGTCCTCTTGACTATAACAAATAAATACTTACAGCATATGATGGAGGACAATTCTTTTGTGTGAACACTGCTGGCCATCAGTCAGAGCGCTGACATTTTAAGGTCCGACTGTTTGTACTGCCGCTGACTTGTTTTCAGCGCCGCGGCGGCTCGACACGTGTTCGTGACAAGCGGCACTATAAGAGCGCTAATAAACATCTCGCGCTTTACTGGTGCTTTGAGGTGTTTTAATAATGACATGTGTCCCAAAGCGTGCCAAAACTAACTGGTTTGAGGCAGGAGATGTATGTGTGTAGATTTGTAGTCTACACACATACAGCTGGGTTAACTCCGCAAACTCCGTCCAGAGGTACAAGCGGGAAGGCCTGTTGCGTGACGTCACGCCGGAGGACACTAGACAGAGGCACCTGTAGCGGAAAAATAAGCTCACATGTGCGGCACTGACAGGGCATCCGTCAACACGACCAGAGCAGCGCTGAGCTGATCTATTAACGTTAACAATCGGCCCCTGCCGTGTAGTGAGGAAACAGGCAATAAGTTAGCCTGGAGGATCCAGTCTGGTAGACGGCCTTTACAAGGCAACGTAATAATAAAGTCTTAAGGCTTCAAACGTCTATTCAAATACAAAGGCAAACGTACCTACCCATGGAAGATGGATTTTTGGTATTTACATAGGCTTTTCAAGGTGTCAGATTTTGTGACACATCACTTAACATCGTATATTTTAGATAAAACTGATGAGTTTTGGCATTGCAGATGTGTTTCTGAACAAATGAACCTCAGAGGCGTGTTGGTCGCTTGTAGGCGTTTCTGCGGCTGGTTGCCATAGTAACTCGGGAGCACCACTAACAATAGCTGTTTGAACTAAAGACTAAAAATGGAAAATGAAACTAAGATGTAATTCATTCTTGACAAATGTCAATTATCCTGCTGTTAAAAATGAACATATTGGAGGGGAAAACGCAGAATGCAAAAATAAATCATACCAATGAAGAAAACAATCCACAGCTAAAACATAAAACACACACCCATGTCTTTCCAAACCTGTATGCTAATATTTTTGTGAACACAAAGGTAAAGTCTATGTTTGAGCGAAAGGGTCTATATGTCTTTGTCGTGTCATAAGCTCTTTTAAGCCACATTGTGGCTTTGAGGAAGAGAATTTAGGTTCTTCATTGAAAATATTTCTGCATGACACATATCACATTTGAAAACAATGAATATTTAGTCTTAATTGTAGTCCACTTCCTACACAAAGCTATTATTTAGTATATGGTGAGTATATGGTGAGACCCTGAGGTTTACTTCACAAAATGCCATTTTGTTCATTTTGTTGGCATTTTCTTACTGTACCTGTTACCACAACAGCACCTGAATCACACAGCGTTGTTTCATATAACGGAACACGCTTCAGTCTGTCTGTTTCAGCATCAGATTTTTATTTTATTTAAGGGAAGAATGTAATGATCACTTCTGACTGAATGTGAATTTGAAGCCTGCCGTGCAGAAGCAGTCAGAGCGCTGGAGCTGAAGGCACGACAGCAGACAATGGATGAAAGGAGCTGTCAGAGTGAGCAAGAGAAGAAAAGAGAGAAGTGCCATGAGAGCGAAGCAGAGGGATGGGATGACAAAGCTGGGAGGTGACAGAGGAGGAGGAGGTGGGAGAGCGAGGAGGACACAAGGTGAATATGAGAGCCCTCAGAGAGCAGACGCCGGCTTGCTCTTGACCTCTCTCTCAGTTTGAGGAGCTCAAGATCTAAAAATGACATCAGATATGGGAAGTTTGACTCTTTCATGTGTCTCTTTTATGATGTCTGCTCTGCTTTTTTTGCATGAATGGACAATACCTGCTAGGTATAAAACACCAGATATTGTCTGTCTGTTTGTCTGTCTGTGTAGCAAAGCAATTTGGATTCTTTATTCATACACTTTTGAAATAAAACTAGAGCAAAAAATACTAGATTTTTATAATGTACAAACAGCTACAAACATCACAACACAGCATAACTCAGCTTGAACGAGCAAAGCAGAGAAATGTCAACAGATCCGCCAGACAGCTGTTTGGGGTTTCTGTACCATTGCTTGAATCTTGGACGGTTCTGTGTCTCTCACACCACTCTCTCTATAATCCTAAACAGATTTGCTCCAACCACCAAAAAAGCCAGAGTCTGGGTGTCTCTGCAGTGTTCTCCACAGAGTACTTTAATAAGCTGCATATGCTGATAAATCATGGAATAGATTAGATGCAACGTATGTGGTCCTCTGCTGTAACTACTGGTGGCATTTAGGGACACATTTAACAAGGGCAGAAATTGATCCATGCTGTTTTCACATCCACAATACATGGACTGATTTATGCCATTTGACCAAGAGCCATGACACAACCAGTGCTTCTCAGTGAAATCCCACATTCTTACAGTTTATTAGCTACAGTGTTTAATCAAGCAGAGCTGAATCTTTATGTTAAAGCTCAAAACAAACAACAACACCTAATAAAATCTACAGAACTGGAGAACTTGACATCTGTCCTGCACAATTTGCACATCTGTTCTGCTATATACTACAGCTATAAGATACAACCTGCATTCTTACAGACATTTCTGTGTGTGTTTTTAGAGATTAAGTTTTGTCTGTGTGTGGCTTTTTTTGTTCGTTTACACATGGAGAGTCAAGGTTCAGACATGGAACATATACATGAACGTGAGCCACAATATTTCTGTGTGATTAGAGTTAGAAAAGCCTTAGAGTGTAACCAGGAGAAAGAGTGATCACATAGTGAATCTATAGGGAATCTATAGAGTGAATATATAGAGTGATCACATAGTGAATCTATAGGGAATCTATAGAGTGAATATATAGAGTGATCACATAGTGAATCTTATTCGAGACAGTGTGGCAAAAAAATATACACATGCACACATGCCCAGAGAAAACAGAGCGAGGGTCATGGGCGTCTGTGTTCCACTGCTGCACATAAGGAGATTGTGTAGAAATCTGCTATCTCTTTCTGGGAGGGGCAAACAGGAAGCGAAGAAGGGGATTGGCTGGTTGTGAACAATGAGAGTTCTTAATGGATGCCAATCTAATATGCCTGAGGCAAAAGAGACATCAGCACATCACAACTCCAGACATTGGAGGCTGCACAGCCGTGATCTATATACAACTGCAGTCTTCTCAATGCAAACAAACATTTTACAATAGCTAATAAAGATAATTAGTAGAAAAATGTAAGACTTAATGAAGTGTTTTTTGTTTTGCTTTGTGAATGTTTACACTGAAAATAGAAACTGTTTTGTGTTATGCAAAAAAAGCGCAATGACATGCCATCATGTCACATCTGTCATCTAGGCAACAGGGTGGGTACACAGAGGTCCTGTCACTGTGTTGTGAACAAGGAATTAAATGGGCGCTTTAAACAGCCCTTTAACAGCTGTCAAACAAAAGGACGTTGGTGTAGACCCACAGCATATTTAAAACGAAGTATTCCTCTGTTTAACTCTGGAGTACACACTAAAACAGTTGGGTTTTATTTAATTACACAGATCTACAGCCTCTTAACGCTGCTTTTCATGTAGTTTATAGTTTGACTCCCTGGCTCTTCTGAAAAATGGCCATTATCCTGGATGGTGGGTTGGACATAATGGACAAGTGCAGGCATTTAACTGCAGGGTCAATACAAAGTTTAATCATTTCAAACTCTTTATAGTCTCTTCAACAGTGTTGAAAGCCCCTGAAATACCTGCATACTACACCACAAGTGGTCATTTTTGTCTCCTAAACTGATCATCCCGTAATGGGCTACAAATATCTGGTGGGCATATAATGTTTTTAAATTAATTGCTCTGTTTTATTCCCTGTCTTTCATCTTTATTTTTCCCTATTCAGAATCACAGTATGCTGTTAAAATTATGGTTATTCAGACCCATTCAGAGGTGAGTGTGAATTCAAAATGTCATTAAACGATAAAAAAATAAAATATGAAATCTGACATTGTTATATTATCCGTAGCATGCATTTTTGGTGACTAGCCCTACCTCTGAAAATATTTATTTATTTTATGAAGGCAGTCACGAACAGGTAATCAACATTCAAATCTGCCATAATGCTACACAAACACAGACGAGTTTAGTGATCAAAGAACATTTATAAATACAGTCTTAAAGAGGCTTCCCAAATAATTAGTAAGTTGAGAGGCCCTTTTGTTCTTCCCAGATGTAGTGACTAGCCTTTGAGGACAAGCGTGTGGCTTTGACCTGCGTTTGGCAGTAATGATGCTGTCTGACCTCCGAAATACTTCTCCACATTTGGGCCGCTGTTCACGTCCTATGCTAGCGATGTCCCTTTTGCGAGCCTCCAACCAACATTAGCGAATTAATACACTGTAGCATTCTGGGAACCTTCCACCTCCCCCTTTCCTGCTATCTAAAGAACTAATCTAAAACCCAGCTATTATGATTCTTGTACTTGGCGTATCTGAGGCCAATTTAGAACATCAACACCATCAATCACAAGACACAGCTGCTGTCCAGCAGGTTTCCTGGTCATCCAAGTTCCGTCCTCTTCCTCCATTCGACCCGTTTTCTCTCAGGACAAACCCGGTGCCCCACCTAAAAGTTCATCAGTTGTGCAATCTGATGAACTTTCAACAACCAGGTGATGTAGGTTTATCCCAACAAAAAGAAAGAATTGGAAAATAAAATGAGAGCGTGGAACAACAACAGGAGATGGAGACAGAAGAATGATTTGTGCAGTTTTCCGAATGCCCTTTTCTTTCACTAGTGATGTTTCTGCCTATAATAAATGACTTAAGCTACCAGATGAAGCCTCCAAGCAAGCAAATAAACAAGATCTCTGTGAAGAAGCCATGAGTCAGCAGCAGTAAAACATTGTCAGGGATGGTTGGCATGTGCACATAAAACATTAACATGTCTCAGGAGGAAAACAACTTCACCCTTTTCTGTTCCTCTGTAGAGCATTTTATAAGACAATAAAACTCATAGAATTGGTCTACAAAAAAATTCATTTTAGCCATAAAATGCTCATTATACACGTCAGTTTAGCTTTGCCACACAGACATTTGCAATAGATGTTGAACATTGTGTTCGGTACCAATTATTTAAATAAATTATTATTGCAGTACAGTATATAGACAAAAGCCTTTATCTCCTCTTTATAGAAAATGGCTGTGCTGCTGGCGCAGTGCCACATTTGTGCTCATCAGCAGATGATATCACATGTAATTATCCTCACACACCCACCTTAGCATCTCAATGTCATCAAAACATGAGAGTACAGATAATCATGTAAATGTGAATGAAGGGTTTGGGGAATGCTACATTTACAATACAATTCAAACTGCATTAGTGTGTGTGTGTGTGTATTACTGGGAAAAGGAAATTGTTTTAAAATTTAATTTATGGCTTTCATGCCTTTATAAGAGAGTCTAGAGTGACAGTAAAGTATTGAGAGAGATAACCAAGAAAACCAGACTCTGATTGGCTAGTCACAGGATGCACCAATCAGAAGAGATGTATGTGTGTTTGTACAGCACCATAAATGCTGGATTTTCAAAGGTTTTCAGGTTAGTGATATCAAATATCTTTGGCATGCATGTAAACAACGCTAACTGTAATTGGTTACTTTTCATGTCTGTTGCTCAAGTGGGTGGTTCTTGGCTAGAATTAACCGCAAACTTTATGCCAATAATATGGCTGCATGATAAAAAATGTTACAAGTTTCTTTATCCACTTTAACATCATGGCAATTGAGGGACATTTGTAGTCATAAGTTTGGAGGTGACGCGCTGTACTGCATTCATACTCCTGTCATTGTGCTCAGTGGCACAGACCCCTAGGGCAAAAAATGTGGGGCAAACGCACAATTTGAAAGTCTGTGCATGCTGCCCTGAAAGGAAACCAGTGGTAAATGGTTCTGCTATTCCACATGTCACGCTATCTCCAGACCCTTGCTGAGATGGGAAATCCCCTGTAGTTTTGTATATGCCAGGGCAGAACACAGGCGGAACTAGCTGCATACAGTATGAGCAGAATTTCATAACAAATAATTGACAAATTAAAATGAATTAATTCCTAATGCTAGTCATCCATTTATGGAAGTTCATAATGATAACAGTATTGCTTACTGGAACATCTGCCAGTAAGCAATACTGTGATGTGTTAACAGTGCAAAAGGTCATAGGTTAGATTCCCAGGGGATACATGCACTGACAAAATGTATAAATTGAATGTACTGTAAATTGCTTTTTGATGTAAGCATCTGCCAAGTGCATAAATATATTTGTATTAATCAATCCATATGTATCAATCTGTTATGTATGGTGTAAATGTGCGGTGCTTTTTAATTATTGTTTGAAAGCTGCATAATTTAATTGTTGTGTAAAATATTTGTGTTTTCACCAAGACATTTTGGGGGTTATTATATTTGTTATCAAAAGATTTTTATTTTTATTAATTTTTTTAAGATTTGATGGCTAATTCTATGATTTTGTAAAGAAAAAAATGAATCAAAAAAGCTTTTTATGCTAAAATATGATCTTCAAATCCCCCCAATTGGCTCAGCTGCATACAAAAAGAATTGAACTCTCTCACACACATACCATGCCAGTTTGATTGAATAGGAAATGTTTTATTCTGTTAGATATGCCATCATAGTGAGAGGGACAATGAAACAAAATATGTTTGTCAGCAGCAATGGAACGCTTTAGTTTTCCTGTAACAAGAATCCCAATAAATCTTTCTTACAAATGAAAAAGATAGAATTCTGTTGCTCACAAAGAACTTGATGTGTGTTCTCAAGAGCCCGGGTATAAAAAAACATAAATTGAACCCTTGACATGACTATTCTTTAAAGTCCTAATGACAAATCACTACTTTCCCTTTTACCCCCTAGTATTTCATCTGCAGACTACCCATGGTGCTTTGCTCCCCTAAAAGCTTGTCACTGACCGAGCTGTTCAAGCTTTGCCTTTAGCGATACTCTAGAAAATTATTCTTGGTTTCTTGCCCTAACTTCCAGACACACAAGAGAGGCTTGATTCTCACAGTGTTAGTTTCAACCCAGACAATTCTCTTCTCATATATGGTAAATGCTGGGCTGTCTACATTGCAGGAACTGCAACAATTTCGCTAATGGATGAATATGCAGTATTTTAAATACACTTAATCATGCACTTTCAACATGTATGATCATTGCGCCATTTGCGCCAGGGTACTTAAGCATAATGTATCCAGGGATTGTGTAAGCAAAGAAGCTATTTCAATATCACCCAGTTTATGTTAATTACAGGATTTTGAAAGATACGGATTCAGGGCATGTTAAAATAGTATGAATTATAGTGGAGCACAAAAGCAAACAATCGATAAAAATAATGCCTTTTTCATTTGAGTATTTTTGTGACTGCACAAGCATAATCTGATAAAATCAGTCATTAGCCGCCAGATGCTCTGTGTGCTAACATTTGAATGTTTTTGTGAACTTCAAATTTAATGCTCCTTGCCGTTTTAATAAATACTATCTTGGAAATGATTTACCTCAGTCAATACATGTCTGTAATTGTATTTTTTGGAGAGATACAAAACACACACACCTCCTTTATTTGGTGACTTCTCTTTGTGTGTGTAAAGGGTCACGAGACTCATAAGAGGAACTGCAAAATGTTTACAAGAAATGTCAATAATTACAACTCTAAACAACCCGCCCAGCTGTAAAAACACGCTACCCCAGACCTCTAGGGAGAAGAATGAGGATTATACCACTGTTATCTTACCAGCAACCAAGAGTCAAACATGTGACCAGGGGAGTCAGACGTACACGCAGGTGACCACTGCATACTTAGTGCTCCAGCCTTGTGGATCTAACTACTTAATAAGTGGCTGTTAGAGGTTTTCCTGGACGAAGTCCAGAGCTGAAGGGGCCCGCAAAATAGCCTTGCTTTAAAACAAGGACAGCTTAATTTATCAATCAGCCCAATCAGGCTATTTCCGGGCCTATAGTCACATGGTGAGCATTACTCAATTCCGTATTGCATTGGGCATTGTAACCTGATTTCAATGAGGGCGTGAGTATAAAACATGATACAACACTGATAAATAAGTTAATAAATATAAATAAACATAATTGAACCATCAGTTAATGCATGTATATATTTTAAGTGAACACAGTGGTGTTACTTTAAGCACTGCTTTGATCACATCCTAAAGCTGCCCTAAACATTTTCTGTAGTTTTTTCCTTGCCTATGCTTTACAATATCCTTCTGTACGCTTTTGAGGTCATTATATCCTGAGGAATGTTGCTTCATTTCCAATCCTCTTTATGGATGACAGATGAGAAGCGGGAAGGTATTAGAGTGGAACACTTTATCACTTACTCCGTAAGCCCCTTGATGAGCGACATTCACTTGAGAATGTCATTCCAGGGAGAAAGAGAGAGAGAGAAAGAGAGAGAGAGAGAGAGAGAGAGAGAGAGAGAGAGAGAAAGTGAGGCCTGCTTTATAAGTCAACCAATCACAATGCACTATTGTACTGTGAGGTCAGGGAAATATTACCAGTGTTTGCAATTCTATCATAGTGTTGCCATAACTCGACTTCAATAATAATAATAATAAATCAATATTGTAATGGTTCATTTAGACAAGCAACGACTGAGACCTTCTGTTTATTGTCATTTCTATGTGGAATCAAAATGGTTGTGATGAAGTTTTGTGTCTTACTTTGATAGAAGACCTGCTGAAATGGTGGTTTGAAAATGCGTTCATTGTCAAAACATTTGACTTTTTAAAGTCCTTGTGCATTGTGTATATTTAAATGTCACATGCAACCCCATTAAGAGCTATTACTTTTTGTTGAGAATAATTTTATGGAGAGCATTTAATATAAATAATGAGCGAAATTAACATTACATGTAGAATATGGTTTTGAGTTGTTTATGTAGTCATGACGAATGATCTCAAACAGTGTTGTGTTTACATTGGAAAACATTTTCTTGAATCTAAGTTTATTTTGAGTAACATGGAGTTCTTTGTTTCTGAGTATGTTGATACTGGATGGATACGCAACGGCAAATCTAGAAATGTGGCAAAGCTGTGTCAAAATGATCTATACTGATTTGTTATTAAAAATGTGGAATTTTTGCTCAATAGTAACAGAAAAACATACATTGTTTTGACAGGGTATGTGATCGTTAAACAATGCACAACTAAAAAAACACAAATTTTCCAAAAAAGAGAAAAAAATTCTCTTGCTGTAAAATAAGCAGTCAGATATCAACATCAGTGATGGTTCCCTCTGAAATAACTTTCTGTTCTTGCAATGTGAGATAGACCCCCCATATTTCATTTCTCTCCTGCTGAGAGCATTTATCAGCAAAATCCTGATAAATACAAAATATGCAACTTAAGCCTGAGCAAAACTAAGCTGCAAAGGTGGGCAGGATTACCGGGGCCGGCCGGGACAGACATCAGATTGTGTTGCCATAAAGGGTCATTAGTCTGTTGGCAAACTGTACCTCAAGCTCCGGCTGACAGGGCTTTTCAAGAAAGACAGATGAAAATATGAGAGTAAAATTCCTCTTGACAGATGCTTGAATTAGGGAGGCATAAAAAGGTGGCTTGGAGGAAATGTAAAGATGTTATATTTATATCATCTATACTAGTAAATCTGTATTTAAATTGTTAAAACGTATCATTTAACTTAGCAAAAATAGTTTGACATTATTTTTTAGCAGTAAATAAATAAACATCACATACAACACAAAGGTTAAAACTTAATACAAATAGATGTCATTAAAAAAGCTGACATGTATATTTAAAATGATTATTTTCTTATGATAATAAGCATTATCCTCTAGAGATTAATGTCAGTCTTTTTCACTGTGGAAAATAACTGTTGCATTGCAATTCACAAAAACACACCAAGAAGCCCAAAAAGGAGAGAAATCAACTTCACATATACCGTAGCACATGAACTTCTACATTGTGACTTATTTGGCATTCGTCTATTGATGCTGAATGAAAGGAGCGATTATCTCATCAAAGGCTCTTGGACAGGCAGACAGCACCATGTTCTGGTGTTTTGTCACTTTCACTGGCAGGAGGAGAGTCATGTCATTAATCGGAGGCAGCGATCAGTCAGATGGGAGGTGGGGGTGATGACGGCTCTGCTCCTCCATCCTTTAAGGCCCACCTGTCCCACCGCTCGTCCCAAGACCCCTCAGGTCATATTGTGATCTTAGTCCTGATAAGGGCCTGTGGAAGCGAGACTGCCAGACTGGCCAGGCAGGGATGGAGCCTCTATGAGAATTCCATATGATAGTGTCCTGGAGGGGCCAATGAAAGGCATTCTCACATACGAAGAAAGGCTGTGAGTCAGTCTGGGCAGCCCCACTGTCTGCCCCCCCTCCCCATCTCCTGAGACTCCAGGCGCCACAGTGTAACTGCAGTCTCAGGTATGCTCTGCGGACGCTGTGAGAGATTCCCAGGCCCTTACCTGAGCCTGGAAAGAACCTTTCGCTGTATTCCTAGAGTTTTTAGTCTTATGCAGTTATTCAGTAATTCTTTCTGGTACTCATAAAAATTTTGGAATCAAAACAATAACAAATGTCTTTGTCTCCATGTTCAGTAGATCCTCATGTACATGAGCTGTTCTGTTGTGCGTAAGCTAGATTTGTCTGTAAGAACTAGTACACTGTCATCATCCCGTCTAAATCACTTCCTCTCTCTGTCTACTTATATAGGGACTTTGGATGATTACATAATTATGTGAAAATAGAATAAGTGTGTGGGATCTTAGCTGAGGTTTTGTTGTCTGTTGGTGAATTGAAGCCACAGGGCAATTTTTATTGTAGGACGTGGTTTTGTGGCGTATGTGCTGTCATTTATCTAGACAACACAATGGTCCTGCCTGTGGCTGTCAGATCTTTTTTTAAGGCGCACCTTTATTGATGTGTTTTCTTTTGTGGTTTTCATTTAAGATTTGGTGGTTTTCACCACTAATTATTGTCACTAGCCAATTTTATTTATGTATTGGTATACTATTAACATTTTTATTATTATTAAGTATTTGTTTACATATATTTTATATTATACCACTAACCATTTGTATTGGCAATACAATGGCATAATTTAACATAAAAATAAAATAAGTTAATTAAAATAAATAAAAAAATCTTCTCATAAATGTGATTTCAAATTGAAAAAATAAACTGTCCACAAAAGCATGAAGGTCCACTCTGGCACAACTTAAATTATTAAATAACTTTAAATATGTTGCAAGGAAAAGCCTGGCACGAGCTAAAATAAATGATACACAAGGGAATTACTAAACACAATAAGGAATAATTCCTATACAGCCGTAATCGTTATGCAGAGCCTTCAAAACCAAACACTTCAAACATTTCGGGTGGCTCGTGTAATAAAAGCAGAGTTGTTAAAACACGTATAAGAGCTCTGAGCTATTCTCTGCAAGCCGAAGCCCGTTCTGCGCATGCGCGTGTAGTCATTACGTAGCGCGTCAGTAACTGTGTTGAACGGTTCGGTCAGTAACAAAACATGTCAGAGAAGAAACAAACAGTTGATTTGGGCTTGTTGGAGGAAGATGATGAATTTGAAGAATTTCCTGCAGAGGGTAAGTCAACTTCATGTTTGTGTAGATTTAATCAGAAACGCGCTGTTTGTTTAATGGTAAAGTGTCCTCAATGAGACAGTGACTCAGCTAACACGCTAGCATGGCTATGCTAACAGACAAAACAAACAGAAGCACATGTTTCTCTTACGGCTTTTCAAATGCAATTATTTAAGTATGTACGTATGTAATATATAACAGCTGCTTTTGTGAAATGTTTACTGTATACAGTCTATCAATGTTAAGAAACAATACAACGAATCACCTATTAGTTGCTAGTAAGTCATGTTAACTTGAAGCTAATAGAGTAATATTTACATTGAAGTAATTCTTTCTCGTGTATCGATACTTTGGAAGTAATAAAGCTTTTGATCTTTTTTATATTTTATATAATAAAGTATACAAGTATTGAGTATAGCACTAAACTGTGTGTGCAGAGGTCTCTCAGGCCCATTTACAAGTGATGAATTATGATGAATGTTCATAAAACTGTTGTGTCGTCCCCAGACTGGACAGGCTTGGATGAAGATGAGGATGCCCATGTATGGGAAGATAACTGGGATGATGACAACGTAGAGGATGACTTTTCTAACCAGCTGAGGTAAGTTTCATAAGCAACCTTTTTGTATTTATTCACACATATGAAGTGGGACAGATGTTGCTTCATTAAGTATAAATGTCACGATATGGTTATATAGTGTAATATTTTGATTATTTACTCTAAACATATTTAAGTTAATTCACTGAAATAAATGCAATTAACTGCAGTAGAAATATACATATGTACCGTCTTCTAGTTCTAAAATCTTCTGTCCCTGAAAAATGTAAAACCCAGATTTTTTTTAAAAAAGAATTTTGTGTGGTTACACTTATTTGAAGAAAAAAATCCCTCAGGGATCTAATACTCTATTGGCTAACCAACACTCACGGTGGCCTAAAACCACATTTGCGAAGTTTCCCGCATCTGAGGGCTTGACTAAATATAGCTGTGTAATGTGCTTGCATGTATTGTCTAAATAAATAATTTCCATGTTAAATTGTTAATACTTTCTAAGCAAATTTGCGTTATTTGTTAACTATCATTTGGCAAATCTTGTTAAAAGTTTTATTCTGTATATATTAATTTATTTGCAACTGTTTTTCTCATCATCTCTTGTTCTTCTCTCATAGAGCGGAGCTTGAAAAACATGGATACAAGATGGAAACCTCCTAACAGCGGCATGCAAAACAGTTTCTTTCACATATAAATATTGGCAGTTTGTCCTGTCAGTAAAAAATGTGACTTTTGTTATTACTTCTGTAAGAAGCCCAATGTTGTTGTAAAATGGTCGTTTGAAACTAAGATCAATGTTATTTTTTCTTCCCTTATATACAAAATGTTTTATTTACTGTGGAAAATAAAGAAAAGTTTTCCCTATTCTGTTTCAGTATTTTATAATGTATATAGGTATGTATTTAATAATTTATTTATGCAGATATTCTTTTTTTAATTTTGAGAATTGTTTAGCATGCACAAATTTGTAATCCAGTACTTGAAAGCACGTGTCTAAACAGCCCTGAAAACCACTGGAAAGTCTTGTAAATATTATTTGACAGCGATCTGTGTGTAACATTCAAAGAGATGCAGCTGCACACAGACATAAAGGGGCTTGAGGACTGGGCTGAAACTGCTCTGCTGGGCCCTGACACTTCCATCTGAGCCCATGGGGCTTGGCAGAGTCTCTAGTGGGGAGATTATCCAGTGAAGTGTTTTTCAGATGCACGGAGGTGGTCACAGCATGAGGCCTCCGCTGCTCCTGCCTGGGCCTGCCCATTCCTGACCGGGCCCTGCTCTTCCGCTCCTCACAGCAAGGGCTCCAACACAGAACCAGAGGCCAATTTACCCAGCCACAGTCCCCTAGCAAAATGATTTCTCTGGATTTGTGGCTCTGAGTCCCAGGGTCATAATGAGCTGAAATTGATGCTAGAATACCATCTCCTACCGCAGAAGTGTCCACCACTGTTTTGCTTGTATCTCTGTATTAAAGCCCCAATGTGCTGCTTTTTTACCTACAAAACTGAAGAAGAAATGTAAAATTAAATTTCATAGTGAAAATAACTATTGTGATTAGCAACCTAAGGCCTTAGATTTATATTTATCACATGTTATTTTTTTAAAGTGCACGTCTAAAAACTGGTTTCCTCTTGCTCTGTGTTGTTGTTTAACAGACACTCGGTTGTTGACTGTGACTTTAATGGCCTGATGTCAAATGTATGATTACATCCTCTTTTTTGACATCGGGGACACCCACATCTTGCAGTCACACACAATCATAACATGTAAATCCACCCATGCCCTTCAAAATAAGCGCTTTGTGCTGGATCATTATTTTAATTGTTGGAGAGTCATTGAGGTGTGAAAATCACTAAGTGAGAGCAACAGTGGAGATTCCTGGGCTATTTTGTTTGTGCCTGAAGGCAGAAGATTGGCCTCTTGTGTTTGAGCGAGACGGGTCTTTGTGGCTTCCCCGAAAGTCAGTTTCACAGTTCATGAGAATGATTAGGCACACACAATCTTTAAGCCTCTATTGCATTTTCCACTATATTATTCTTTTGTACTTTTTGTAATTGCTTGCTATGTTGGATCTTTAAAAAGTCTGTCAACAGGCCACTCTTCTAACCTAAAATCAATGACAATAAATCTAAAGTTTCAGTTCTAATATTCTATTCTGTCCAATTTGTATATATAAATAATTTATTTTAATGTTTAATTTTATGTGCTGTACATTATATACTATAACATGCATGGTATATATCTGAGATAAGTCCTAAATTACAATGTTAAGGTTAATTTATATTACTCACCGAAAGATTTGCGCATGTTATTTACTGTCAACTCTCATCCAGTTTATTTGTTTATTCTGTGGTGTTTCTATCACATGCGGATGAGTGTTGCGGTCTCTCTAGGGTGCACACCACCGCAGCCAGCATCTCCACCGCAAGCCAAGTGAAGACAGGGGGCTGTCGTGCAGGGAGCTCGCAGCTGCGGCAATAATAGGCCTAATTGCACGTTTCTTTTGTGGGTCTGAAATTAGTGGCAGAGCAGAGCTACAATGCCCAACCTTGAGTAAAAAAAGTGATTCACAGGGGCAACTGTTCAGCAGTGCGGCCCATCACCGCCACCCACAACTGCCTGTCCCACACCTGCACTCACCCTCGCTAAAGTAAACACAGATAATAAGGTGTAATTACTTCAAAAAATAATAACAAGAGCCCTCCATGTGACAATGGCTGGCCTGTTTATTGAGGGTGAAAAAAATAACTTCTGAAGACACAGATGAGGGTTCCCCCATTGAGAGACCCTAAAAGGACACGTGTATAAGCGTCAGTGAGTGTGTTAACCTAATTTCAGTCCCCTATATTTCTTTGTATGTCCTTCTTTTGCCACTGTATGGACATTGACACTGAACAAAGAAATCACTTACTGTGATTTTAATTGTTGCTCTTCATTTCCCTTTAAAGCTCATTGTGACATGTTGAATGGTTACTATTACGTAGAGCAGTCTTTTGCTGAGTCACTTCAAATACAAAGCATTCGTGTCAATTTTGTGTTAAAATACTTTTCAAGCGCTTCCA